>JAUPMG010162806.1:0-10768 GCA_031762675.1 Pachysandra terminalis | reverse complement strand
AAAACATAAAGAGAAGGGTAGTTTGGGAACTTTACACTTTGCTAGAGTGCAAAGTTCCTTAACTGCAATTACTTTTGAGTACAAAAAGGTTTTTGAAACAAAGATTTTTCAAATGACGTTTTTGACATTACTCTTAAAAAGCTACCCTAAGTCCTAATTTTCCCGATTATAAATAGGGAGAGAAAGCCCGGAAAGGGCGTCATGATATGGAAAAGATGATGTCATCAGTTGAAATTCGGGATTATGTGGCTGCGGCGATTTCCCCGTTACGCCTAAGTCCAGGTTCGTGATTCTTGGAGTTTTATTTGAAAAAATTTGGCTAAGTTTGAATCCTAAATCATATATTTACTAGAAATAGTTACAAATTACAATGGAAAAGAACTAAAGTCTAAACGATGACAAAAAAGAACCTTCTTTTTGCAAAGGCGTAAATAGGAGAAGAAACGTTTTTCTTTCTGGCTAATTAACAACCCCTTCCCTTCCTCTCTGCAAAACGTTTTCTTCGGATAAAAACGTTTTTCTTTCGGGCTATGTAAAATGCGTTTCTTGTACCCATTAATTAGTCTATCTTTCCACGTACTTAATGCAGTAAGCCAGTAACTATTCAATGAGAAGTCTTCGCTTTCTGAATGGAAAAAAAAAAAATATATCTTCCACACGTAAGTCTTTCTTTCCAACTAAAATATTTTCTCAGGAAGAAAAACTCGTCTTAGAACTCTCTCTCTTTCTCAGTCTCCTAAACTTGAACTCCAACGAGTCAACTCGGAGGTTACCAAATTTAATCCACCCGAGTTGGTCTATAAGACGTTTTTGGGTTACAGACTCAACTCACTAACTAGACTCGACACTTTTTGAATTTAATCAACCACATTTCATTAATTTAAAGCATATTTGTTCAAACAATTTTAACCAATTTCTTTGACATCCTAAATTAAAGGACCCGACTTGACTCATGGGTCACCAACTAAACTCGACCCAATAAAAACTCTCTATTGACCACCTGCAACTAGGGGTGTAATTTGGTCGGCTTGATTCGGTTTAGTGCCCAAACCAAAATCAAACTGAAATATAATGAAGTAAACCAACAATTGAATCTAACCGAAGCATAAAACCGAGAAACCAACTGAACTATAGTGACAAAACCAAAAACCAAACCAAACATAGATTCAATTTCTTGATTTAGTTTGATAAAATTAATGCTATTTTATGTACCAAAAACATACATACTCATACGTGTACAGAATCAATATATACATATATAGATACATGAACCTTATGGCGGGGCCTTGGGGTCCCACATAAATCCGACAGCTAGCAAAAGGCTTTTAGTTAATTAATTAATTTTTCTTCCCCTTATTAATTTTCAAATGATCATACTATATATATACAATTTTGTTTGAAATAAAGTCTTTTTTTTATTTTTTGGCAAGGACTACTAACAATAAAGTCATTTTTTTTTTTAAATTTTGAATACGTCATAGCACCTCGCAAAGGACACGCTGAGACGAATCGATTTCCATATCGCACACCTTCAACCAACCTGAACTCAAGTTACTACAGACTTTATAAGAGAGCCGCGGTCTTATGGGACCCTGAGGTCCCGTCATAAGGTTCATATGTATATTAGTCTAGTTTGTTTTGACTCGATTTACATATATGTAGTTAAGTTTGGTTTAGTTCAATTTAATCGAAGCCTAAACCGAAAACCAAACCAAATTAATTCGATTTTTCATTTTTCAAACCAAACTGATTTTTTTCAATTCAACTCTTTCGGTCTTTAGTTTAAACTGAATCAATTGACACTCCTACATGCAAGCAATGACCAGCAAGTATTTCCCCGAGTAGACTCGTGAGTCACCAAGTAAACGCCACCCAATAAACACTTCCTCTCACTCTCTCTCTCTCCCGTTTTGTTGGACTTACAAGTCCAAGGACTATAAGTACAATTCTATTTCCAACTCTGACTAACACTTGGGGTTTCCTATTCTTTGGCTGGTTATAGGACTTATTGTTTCCACCACCATTGAGACAATGCAATCTTCCTACTACCTTCTACCACCACCACCTTATTAACACAATTTAATAACGTTGCAATTACATGATAACGACACGTATATTAGAGAGAGAGACTGTACAGATAAAAACATGGGCCCACAGTGTGGTAAGGGTTGGTCATCTCGTTGAGCACGAGAAAGGGAAACCTATAGCTCATTCAATTAGGGTTTTCCATTATCGTATTAATGTCACCTTCAAAGCTTATAGCATTTCTTCACATAGGTGTGTTTTATTTTCTAAGCATAAGCACCCCATTTTCCTCTCCTTAGAAAAAAATGAGCTTCAACATGGTTGTGTGGTGAAAGTAGTTGGACACTTGTTCTCCCCAAAGTCTCTCTTAACCTATATATCTAGAGATAATAGAGAGTAGAGAGGAGAGAGAGAATCTTTTGCGTGTGGACCTAGGGTTAAAAATGAAGTGGAACTCTTTTCAACACTAGCATTTACTTGATGATTCAACAATAATTATCATGTAGTATTAAAAGAATCGATTATTTTATGAGCTTGTGATAAATGATTCAATCTTTTTTTTTTTTGTTATTAGAATTTTATATGTTGATGAGATCAGGACATTCTTAGTAATGCGACATGATTGTGCCCTAACTGTAGTACAAATGATCATTTATGCAGTGTTTATTATTATTAACGAAAAATGCGATTATTCCACGTATTTTCTGACTAATTTAACTAGTAATTGTCATCAAAGTTATACTAGAACTGAACAGTAATATCGCCGGTGGAAAATATGATCCGCTGGAAATAATTGTTATCAGCGACGAATACATATTTAAGGAAGCCTGCCGGTAATATCCGCCGGTAAAAACCTGTTTTTTTGTAGTGTGATTTACCACCATTAGGATCATATTCGACCATGTTCATTAGCCTTAATTTCAATGATAAATATTTCAATCAAAATATGCTTTGAAAAGTTTAGGAGAAAAAAAAAAGGGTCAGAACCATCTAGATGAAAACTTATAAATTGATTTTTTTTTTATTTTTTTTATTTTGATTTCTCACTTGAGGTTGGTTATATTTCAACTGATACGACGACTATTGGAGAAAAATTAGGATCAACCATCTACAACATTCTGCTTCCTTGTACCACTTTTGTACACTCAATCAATGAGAAGCCAGTTCATGGGTTTAATTAATTATAAGTTCTTGACTGAGTTAGCCAAAGACTACATACTTGGCAAGCATCAGAAGAAGAAGCAAGTTTGGTCATTGAGATCAAATGGTTATAAACCTGCTATGATCATTTAATTCAGTCAAATTTAAGCTATAAAGGTTGCTGGACCCTTAAATATTGGGGGTCCCTACCCTTATAGATGTGTGACATGTGTCTTTAAGACAAGAAGGACCAATGAAGATCAAAGAATTCATTGTTTCCTTGAGCTTATCAACCCCTTTATTAATAAATGAGTGGCATCACGTTATCATCAACCCCAGATGATGATATTGACCCTTCAGAGCAAACTATCTAGACTGGCAATATGAAAATGCTGATAAAATTTCCCTCAAAAGGGTATAATTTGGAACATTAAGAAAGCTCAAGTAAGCCCCACACGGCATGGCTGATCAGCTGGTCTCCTTTCATGCTTTTCCCACTCAAACCTCTTTCTATATAGCTATCACACGGTTACAGCTAAAAGAGAGAGAGAACTAAAGGTTTTTCTTTTTCTCTCTTCTTTTTCTTTCTTTTTTGTGACTTGAAGGTCTTTTTCTAGGATTCTAAGTCACAGAAGATAACGAAAATAATAATTATTTGTATCCTTTCACCGAGTCTCTTCACTAGAAAATTTGGTTGCTCCCAATACTCTAAATTCTATAATGTCAATGGAGATAGGTTGGAAGCCACTTCTCCTACCCAACACAAATGCAAGTTGGGGCTGGCTGTTCAGATTACATTTTTAGTGGCTTTTATGTGGTAAGGGTTTCATACTAAGAGACTTTTGGTTTCTGGGTTTTGGAAAATATAAAAGAAGATGGAGTTCACATACGCAAGTCACAGTGGTAGGGCATATTGGAGACATTGTATTGGTGTTTCTATTTTGATTTAATTTACTCTTTGTTAGACAAAAGGTTCCCTTAAAGTGTTTACTTTTTAACAAGCAGAAATAAAAGATGTATACTTATGGCAGGTGTCCTTGGTCTTTAGAAGTCTAGTTTAGATTCTCTAGTTGAGTTAGTGGTATGTTTGACTTCTATTACTGCAAATATATAAAGAAACTATGATTCTTTTTTTTCTTTTTTTGTTTGGTGGAAAAAATTATCTTTCTCGATTTGGGTCTTTTTAAGAATTCAAAGAGAGAGAGAGAGTTGGATGCACCATTTCTATCCAAAGTTGATTTAGAGCATCCACTAACTAATGGGACTTACCCTATAGCGGGCCTGACTAATAAAATCTGATTTTGTCCATAGGCCCTATGGGCCTGATCACAAAGCCCATGATGGAATGCACTTATCACTAGGGCTGTCAATGAGCCGAGCTAGCTCGGCTCGGACTTGGCTAGTATGAGCCTAGTTTGAGCTCTATAATTAGGCTCACGAGCAAATCCTAAAACCCAAAAAAAAAAACTCATTATCTTGAATTCTTAATGAATTTGAGCCGAGTTTGGGTAGGCTTGGCTTGGTTAAAGCTCAGCTCCCATATTCCTATATATATATAATCATCTAATTATAATATTAATGTATTTGTGCAAAGCTAAGTTTTTTTTGCGAGCTAAGCCTTTTACGAGCTGAGCTTGAGCCCAAAATGTTTTAACGAGCTGTCCAAAAAATTTTAACAAGCCCGAGCCTTGCTCAAGGTTTACGAGCCTGAGCCGAACTAGGCAAAACTCGGCTCGGTTCAGCTCATTTACGGCCCTACTTATCACCTATCCTTCAAACCTAAAACAAGTAGTATTATAATCTTCAAATAATTACTAGGAATTGTTTTGTAATCTCCACTATATAGTTTATTTCTTAATAGAAATCCATTTACTGTCGCAATCATTATAGATCATCATCTATTCGAGCCATGTTCCTGCTAAGCAAGTAATCTTTCTTTTCAAATGACCAAGTATGTAAAGGTTCTTGAATTATCTTTACACATGGGATTAGCAGGTTATGAACATAATAAACTTGAACTAATTAAAGGGTTCTTAAAACAGTGACCCATGTGCTGATCAGTGTTGCCAACTAAATTCAAATCGGATTACAGCATATAAAACCATGGGCAGTAGGTAGCCATGCATGCATGTGGATTTTGCGGGGCTATATGCCAAACACTTGTTTCTTGCCTAGCACTTGGTCAAGCCTTTAAGCAAACGTGAAGAAGAAGAAGAACATCACATGCTTGAGCCTTTCTTCTTGCCTGGAACTTGCCCAAGACTTGATCACACCACAAGAAGAAGATGAAGAAGAAAGAAGAATCAACAATAGACCCATCATTTAGCAAGTCAGAACAAGAAACTACCCTCCCAGTGGACCCAAAATTTAGTTTTTTAAGTATTGATGCAGACTACATGTGAGGGTCAATGCACCCAAAATTAAGTTTTAAGTCCGTAGAAGAAAAGGCGTTGCCCAAGGAGAGTTCCAATAGAGATAAGACTCAAAAACATTTTAGCAAGTCTTGATGCAGACTGCGCAGATGAACAATAGGCAATGCGTGGAGGTTCATTTAATTTGGATTTTGGTGCAGGTCTCTTGACGTAATCTGTACTGTAATGCGGTTTGGATCTAGTCAATACACTCAATTTCCCAATTTGGAACTGGAATCAGATAAATAAGAAAAGAAAAAGGGACACAACACAACCCCTTTTCGTTGTCACTTTTTCATGACCATGTAAACACATATCCTGTGCTCATGATGTTCATGTGTGAGAATTTGCTAACAAAACATGGTGAGAAACTGATTGATGAGCATGAAACCTTTTGTTTATATTCACACACACACACACACATATATATATATAGAATGGAAGACTCTTATGCTGCTAATGTTGAAGAACAAGACAACACTCTGAGGGATAGAGTTGTATTAATGGCTATAAAGCTAAAAGCAGTACACACTATGGAATAAAAGCAGCATCAGTACTGTATTGTTCTTGGTTTGACCATCGAATTGGGGGCATATAACTTGGGCACCATTTGTTTCTCTTTAAAGAGGGCTCCACAACATTGTCCTATCCTTCTCCACAACATTGTCCTATCCTTTTCTCCTTTCCATATTGTTTCATAGTAAAGTGGAGTAGCAGATCAATGCCATATGATATATAGCTACAAGGAAGAATTTATCACATGGGGTGCTTGGATGAGCAAAAACAGGAGTACCCAAATTGCACCTCAATTGAATTTGGAAAATTTGGATTCTGAAGACATGAACCCATAAGCAATTTTTTGTGACCAAGAGTGTACCATAATGTGATGTCTAGACTTGTTTCACTAGGTATGGGATGCAGCACTTCACAACTTTGTCTCAGAGTGTGATGTTTAGGTTTGTTTCAGATCATTGTCTTATCTTGTTATCCCTTGATGAATCTAGTCATGGGGTGTTGATTGTGATCTAGCAATAATAATAAACACAGTAAAACGAAGATCAAAATCGATGCACACAGATACACATGGTTCGGCAACGCCTACGTCCCCGGGAGAAAAGTTGTTTTCACTATGTCAAATAACGAATTAGGGTTACAGCTTATACTCCTACCTGTCGTACCGCAGGGCCACGGGCAGTCTGCTTCACTCCAGTTCATGGAGCTCCTCAAGTCCCTCTCCCTTGAATCTAGAGACTAGTGCATATGAGCCACTATCTCTTACAAGATTTAAAATCCCGGGATCAGAGACCGGACAAGTCTTGGCTGGTCCCAATTCGAACTAGTGGTACCTTTCGGTAAGGATCCAGTACAAAATGTGGACCGCCTCTTTAAATTTTAAATTAAAAAAAAAAAAAAAAAAAAAATTGGATCGACCAGTCGCCGAAACGACAGTACTGAACCAATCCAGATCGATACCGGTTTGGACCGTCTAATTCATAAATTAAAAAAAAAAAAAACACCAAACCGATTGTACCAGTCCGGTCCAGAACCTAATGATACAATTGTTGTATCGTGGCTTGGGACTGGACTGATTTTGGCCGATCCTGATGCGAACCAGATCTGATCAGAAACAATGAGACCTCCGTGGGCCATCTTTGGTCCAATCACTGAAGCACGGCTCCTCCATCAAATCGAACATTCTTTTTCCACTCATTTACAGTGAAGCAAACAAGGCCGTCAATACATAGCTAACTTTGCATTAGATCATAAATCATGTACTCGGTTAGCGGAACCCCTTAAATTTACTAAGATTATAGTCACACACAGAGAGACAGAGAGAGATACACACAGACAGAGACAGAGACAGAGACAGAGACATACACACTTAACACTACACACTACACACTACACACTATACACACATAATATATATATATATATACTAACTAACACTACATACTACACACTACACACACAATATATATATATATTGTGTGTGTTTTTCTGGATCTCCTACTTCAGCCTGAGGTGTCCATATCAAGGTTTTCAATTTCACCGAAATTTCTCAATTTGGAGAAATATAGGAAAAATGTTGGAGAAAAAAAAAATTTAATTTCAAGCTTTTTAAGTGTTTAAATTGGAGTAAAATACACCTAAAAGACCTAAAATATGAAAGAAAAAAATATGCATACGTATACATTAACACATATATAGGCAAGTACAGATGCACGCACCCAATAAAAAGAATTCAGTGAATTTTTCTTTTGCCGACCCCACCTAGTTGGGATAAGACATGATAATGATGATTACAATTCACTTTTTATTACAATTTTTCTAAATGTTTGTATTATTTTTTATAATAATATATATTTTTAATTAATTTGGTTGAGAATTTCAATTCTGTTGTTTGATTTTTTGATATACAGAAATACTAACGTATATAGTCAAAAGGGCGTAAGAACCACAGTGGTACACAAAAGGTAAGCCAAGAACAAGAAAAGAGAACAAGAAAGAAAACAAAAGATACAGCCATTCAAAAACACAGCCACACCAAGGCACAAATCAACTCCAGAACTGATCAGCCGACAAACCTTCACACACAGCAGACCCCGAGGCCCAAAAATGAATTAGCGGCTTGCTTTTCCTTATAATCTTCAAGACATCCTTCCCAACACCTTCAAAGATCATAGCGTTTCTCTCCTTCCACAAGATCCAAGCAATTGCCGCAGGGCAGAGGGTCTACCCAATACCTTTGGTGTTTTTGCTACTCCCAACAGAGCACCACACTTCCACCATAGAGCAGAAACTTCTCGGGGACACCCAAGGAATACCAAAAAACTGAATAAACCATTCCCACACTTGCCACACAACCGGAAAATGTAGTAGCAAATGATCAACCGATTCCAACTCTTTTTTGCACATCACACATCTGTTAACAATCATCCAACCCCAACTAATCAAATGATCCACTGTGAGAGCCTTGTTTAGAACAGCCACCCAAACAAAGAATCCGACCTTTAGTGGAATTAGGTGATTCCAAATCCACTTATCCAAACCAAATTTAGCACCCGAATCACGTAGATGGTTATAGAATGATTTTACTGTGAACATCCCTGATTTCTCAAACCTCCAGCTTCTGATGTCACTCCCCACTCTAGGCCTCCACTCATAAGGCAAAGGATCAGGGATAAGATGGACTCCATTTCCCCGTCTTGGAAAGGTCTACAAGGACCAACACACCAGCTTACTAACCCCCGGTCGCATCCCTCACTAGCATACCTTTTACCTAAACATTCTTATTTACTACAAGACTGTATGTATCCAGGAACCTTTCCAGCAAAGAACTCTCCCCAAACCACTTGTCATCCCAGAACCAATTCTATTCCCCTCACCCACAACAAAAGACACGCCACCCCTAAATCCTCCTAGCTCACCCATGATTGCTTTCCAAAGCCCCACCCCATACGAGCCCCCTACTGTAAAAGTTTTCCAGTCTCCAACCGAACTGCCATATGTATCTGCAATCAGCAATCTCCACCAACTGTCCCTTTCCACCCCAAATCTCCATACCCATTTACCCAGCAACGCCCTATTGAAAGCCACAAAGGACTTGAGCTCCAAACCCCCCTCCTTTCTAGGTTTGCACACCACATCCCAGTCCACCAAATGAAATTTGTAACCCCCAACTCCGTCACCCCAATGAAATCTCCTCTGAATCTGTTCTAATCTGTTTGCCACTGATATTGGTATTCGGAGAAGAGACAGAAACTATGTAGGCAAGTTAGCCAGTGTACTCTTAATGAGAGTAATTCTTCCCCTCTTTGAGAGGTAAGCCCCCTTCCATCCCTCCAATCGCTTCTCCATCCTATCAATCAAGGGATCCCACACACTAATTCTTATAGGAAGACCCAAGGGAGATGGATCCCACACACTAATTCTTATAGGAAGTCCCAAGGGAGATGCCTAGATAACATGTCGGTCATGAGCCTGGAGTACAACCCAAAATACTTGACAGATGCCCAAGGAATTGGATTTAGGACTCTAGCCCCAACTCCGTGGAATTCATTTATAAGGTAAAATGGGCATCAATTATCACCCACCTCCCTGTTTTTTGTAATATTCTCATAAGGTAAAATGGGTATCAATTATCACCCACCTCCCTGTTTTTTGTAATATTCCACCTCCCTGTTTTTTGTAATATTCTCATAAGGTAAAATGGGTATCAATTATCACCCACCTCCCTGTTTTTTGCAATATTCTCCCTCCCTCCCTCCCTCCCTCCACCTCCCTGTTTTTTTGTAATATTCTCATAAGGTAAAACGGGTATCAATTATCACCCACCTCCCTCCCTCCCTCCCAAGTCTGACCCTAACCTACATGTCACAACCACCTCACTCACTCTCTTCCCCAATCCGACCCTAACCTACCTGTCACCACCACTTTTTCTAGTTAATTGGTTGCTTTTTATGGTGAAATGGGAGAGACTTCCAAAAGTTTTTGTTTGATAAAATTCCTAAAAAAAAAAAACCTTTTGTTAGTTCTCAAGTGATTTTAGGACGAATCAAACAAAACATTTACAATTCTGTAGAATTCTAATTCAGTGAATTATAATTCATGGAATTGTAAATTCACAGTATAATTTTAATTCCTTCCATCAAACAGACCCTATAGGAAATTCAGAAAATTCAAGTCTGCATTCCTATCCATCATATCATACATTATGCGAAGAAAAAAAAAATTGGGATATAGTAAATTCAGGAATAAATAGCTGATTCAAAAACTTGTTCACCACATCATTAACCTAAAACACTGAAGAGTGGAGATAGATAGAGCAAATGCTTACACACAACGCATGCCAAGACATTCAAAGAGAAGAAGCAGGTTGCAAGTTCTGGTGGCTTGTCGATTCCGTCTGAACAAAGAATTCTTGAAGAGCAATCATTTTAATAGTACTGTGCTTCAAACTCCTTACTGCCTCTGCAGTTGCCAATGCTCCAGCAACTGTTGTTATAATAGGAACCTTGTAAGCAAGAGCCATCCGCCTCAGTTGCCGGCCGTCAATCTGATCAAGTGCGTCGCCAGAAGTTGTGATCACCATCAGCTGGATCTGTCCATTGGCAACCATATCACCAGCATGGGGGCGTCCCTCGTGCATCTTCAGTACCCGCTCTACTGGGATACCCTCTAATTCAAGC
>JAUPMG010162795.1:0-10768 GCA_031762675.1 Pachysandra terminalis | reverse complement strand
ATCTGACTAAGTTGTGATTTTTGACAGACTGGGTCTATGTTTCATGCACATTTCTGAACGAGTGAGGTATCCATATCCAGCACATATCATATTTATATCGGAGTCAACACAAAACAGATTCTTGTACAACATTCACATTATCAATTAACATTAACATATAAACTATGTACTTTATTGAAGATGCCGGGTTTTTGATATATCTTACACCGGATGATTAGGTTTGCCGACTAGGTGTTCACTAGCTACTTGGTAGATGTTAAGTTGGGTCAGATGAGGCTAAATGGTTACTGAGAATGTCCTAACCGCCCGCCTAAACCGGGCATCTGCTGTATGGGCCACGTTGCATCACAGAAGTAAAATATATATTGCATGTAGAGAAAAAGAGAACACAAGTGTTTACGTGGTTTGGTAATATGCTTACTTATGAGTACCCTATGGGTGGGTTTCTCATTAGCAATTGGTTGATCTTTCCATGCATTATAGCCTGTCATTCAACTAGAACCATGATTCAGCTATAATATCCTTCTCATTTCTGACATAGGTTATTCATTTTGATGCATCTTTCTCCATCATACAGGAATAAAAGAGGTGTTTACTGTTGCTTTATCCAATCAGACCCAGTCTATCTGTATTCCTGGATTGTGAGAAACGATGAGGACTTATCGGTGTTGTACGTTTACAGTAGGTGTTGGAACCTTCCTTTTTAATTCGCTGAGGATTGAGCAATTTTATGTGGTGAAGTCGTATGCTTAAATCAATTAATGGCGCTAATGTTGTAGCAACTAAATGGAGAAGGAAATTTTGGATAATTTTGTCAACAGAAAAACCAGGTATCGTGACTCGTGCCTATAATATCAGTGATAGTAATTTCAAAGGTTCCGTTGTAAAGTGCATTTTTTGGGACAATTTCGTCAAGTTCATTTCTCATCATATATCATATGTTTCCTTCTCTATCGGTGTATACTTGGAGCCTATAGTTTGCAATGTTTGTTTTTTTGGAAGGTAGTTTGCAACGGTTTATGTTACGCTGTTTTAGGAAATATTCCTCATCGTACGTACCAAAGTAACAAGTAACAAGCTCGAAGAACGACTGCGGGAGGGATCTTCAAAGAAATATGTTATAAGAAGCATAAATTATGCATGAGAAACTAAAAAAATGCCGTGGCAGATATATCGAGTTTTGTATGATCATTTAGATGTATTCTGGGCATCTGCTTTACGTAAATAGATGTCTGTCGTGCTTCTGGTTTTGATGTCATCAATTCTGGTCAAGTGGAAAATGGGAAACCTCTACCATGCCAACAAGGGTTGCTCGGAGAACACCCGTGGGTGGGATATGGATGGTAATTAATGATGTCAATTGAGAATGGGGTTCAAACTTGTTCAAAAGATAGCCTAAACTGATGCAACAATCTGGGATATGAATGGTAATTAATGGTGTCAATTGGGAATGGGGTTCAAGCTTGTCCAAGAGATGGTCTAAACTGATGCAACAATCGTACTATCCATGTTGATCTTTCTTTGTTACAATAGGGTAAGGAAAGGGTGAGTCTTAAAAGAGTGGTGGGTGAGTTGGATATGGCACATGTACGTAAAAGAGGACCTTAGAGAGAACAATATGTATGACCTGAAGTAAGCTCAAGTTCGAATCCTTTTCTCTTCATGTTTTCCTCTTATTTATAGGGAGAGATGAGGAAGAGGACGTGCCAATGATTATGACAAGTGAATAGAATTGAATATTAAATGATCATTCAGTGTCACATACATGAGATTGTCTTTAAATAGGGGTCTACTTGACTAAGTAATGTGTGCTCTGCAGCTTGTTTGAGATAATTCCCCTTTAGAGAAGTTACAAAATTGAGGTAATTATACCATTAGAAGCTTAGAAGCTTCGAGATTGATAGTTGTGAGATATGTAAGGCCTCCTTTGTCAAGGAGAGATATTGAGAGATAATGTATTAAGAACATTGAGAGAAAACATATAGTGACAAGTTGACTATCTTAGGGTGGTTAGCCCGTTGAGAGAGAATACGCGTTGAGGCCTGAGAGTGTTGAGAGTGCTGATAGATAGCATATAGTATTGAGTTGACCATCTTGGGGTGGCTAGCCTACTGAAAGATAATAATATGTAATGATGAGTTGGCCATCTAGAGGTGGTTAGCCTGCTAAGAGATAATAACATGCACTGAGAGTGTCGAGAGACATGTAATGACGAGTTGGTCATCTCGGGGTGGCTAGTTCTGAGGGATAATAACATGTAATGACGAGTTGGCCATCTCGGGGTGGCTAACTTGATGAGAGATAATACGCGTTTAGAGCTTTGAGAGATAACATATAATGACTAGTTGGTCATCACAGGGTGGCTAACCCACTGAGAGATAATAACATGTGTTGACGAGATGGCCATCTCGGGGTAACTAGCCTGCTGAGAGATAACATGTTATGATAAGTTGGCCATCTTGGGGTGGCTAGTCCTTTGAGAAATCATAAGCGTTGAGAGCACTGATAGATAACTTGTGTTTCGTGGGTGGTTTTGTGAATAGTCACCAAGAGTAGAATTACTGATGGACGGGAACCTAAATCAACGAGTGACCGTATCCCGTCTAGAAGAATTAAAGAGTCAAACTGGTGGACCGTCTAACACTGGTCGAACCAGGCTAAGGGAGATAATGGGCCAAGGTGTTAGAACTTCTCCAAGCTCTAGGGCTCTAATTGAGATTATGATTAAGCCTTTTGCAACCTGCCTATGTATCCAAACAGGGATCAAGTCAGACGTAGTTCAAGGTTTGGTAATTCGTCAGAGGTCTCCCCCCTTTTTTCATCTCACTCCTGTCTCATCATCCTCTTCCAGGAAAGTCAGCCTCTATTTATTGAGTTGGGAGAAAAGTTAACCGCAGTTAAAATTCCTAACCATCGTTTCTAACAGTGGTTAAAAAGTTCACTTAGAGTAGTACTCATCATGTACCCCAGTCTCTTAGGTGGACTAATCACAAGTCGTTTGGATAATTACAGGTTTGCCACTGAGAGACCGTGACACGGTCTATAACCCACCCAAATACGGCCAAGTGTTGGTGAGCCTCACGACACCTCGATATGGGCGTTGGTGATCAGTAGATATACAATGAACTAAATCTGAAAATCTCAATGGAGTCCCCAAGTTTAAGTTATAACTCTCACCCCATATCCATAGAGGAGTGGATAAACAATACTTAGCCAAAATCATTGAATTAAGTAGGATATTATATAAGATAAAATTATAAAAAAGTAATTTTATTAAAATAATATCCATCACAAAACATTCTTCAAACATTAACAACGGAAAAAAAATATAATCAGTTTCATGCTTCAAATCAACCCCTATTAACTATTGATTTATTGAAAATCAAATCTAGTAAGTACTGAATTACAGCAAATAAATCCTACTACAAGTTCAAATAAAATCATCAAATAAAACCTTAATAATGACTAATATCTTCATATCATCCTTGTTCTGCACCTTGGTCATCATGGTCCTTATGTCCATTATAGGTCTTAAAATATGTTTTGCTAGAAAGCGTAAGCTACACTAGCGTTGTAAGTAAACAAGTCTAACGAAATTTATGATTGAAGTAGGGACAATGCCACTCTTCAATGGTAATCCATATGAACAATAAATGAGTGAAATACGTGATGTGCGATCAATATGCAATAAATATATGAGTGATCAATATGTAACAAATATGGGATAAGTGATCAATATATGATAATTATGTGATGAGTATGCTAATAATCATGTGGTATGAATAATGATGTAATATGATGATATAATGCAATATGTTGGTTCAATTATGCATGCTGTGCACCTAAGTATAATCGCCACATGTGATTTAAGACAAACAATCTAATATGCATACTGTATAGTATTCGTCTAATATATGTTCACACCTGATCAAACCCCTAGTTAAACAAGATGAAAATCATCCCTGGAATACACGACCAAAATAAGGGGTTATTTTATGTGCGCATCATAGGTTCTAGGGGTTTCGACCTAGATGTCCCAATTTTCTCACTTATTTCTGATCATGGGGATAAATCCCAGGGCTTCACTAATGTGAAATATTCCTTGTGAATCATACATAAGCCGATCTACTAACATAATTTCACTCACATGATTCGGATATTGGGTTTCACCAATGTGAACCATCCCTCACCTATCATCTTTCCACGAGAACATATCCCTCATCATGGGAGTAAACAAAGTAATTGGTCTATTGGGATGATCAGTCTCTCAACACATGCAAATAGTTATTTTGGAACTTCCTCATCTATTATGATTTCCAGATCATAATACTCTCGTTATAATCATAATCTCCAGCAATATAAAGTTATGAAGGTCAAGTCAATGCAATAGACCGATACAAGGTCATTATGCAATAATATTGGCATTTGTTGTGCAAGTGAGAATGTGCGCATTAACTAAGTAATCAAAGTATGTGTACAATGTGTAATATGATCTAACTAGCATGATAACAAAAGAGTATATGAGCAATAAGAATTCAAATCAAAATATCATTAGTTTATCAAACATGATATATTTAAATTCATATTGTATATGTGGACCCAATTGCCAACAGTTTATCAGACATAGCAATTGGGTCCATATATGCAATATGAGTTTAAATAAATCAACAGTTTATCAAACATAGCAATTGGGTCCATAAGAGAGTAAGTATATGAATGTGCTCATTTAACTAATCAAATCATGTATAGAATGTGCAATAAGATAATCATATATGAACAAAACTAATATTGAATAAGATAATCAACATTGAATAAGCATGCAATATGAAGCATGTTAATATCTCATATTCATCAAATATGGCAAATAGGATCCATAATGAAGTAAGTGCATAAGATAATCATATATGAACAAAACTAATATTATAATTAGTCTAATTAGGTCAAAATAATCATGTATGTGAAGTTTCAAGTCAAACGGGCCAACTTGGAAAATCTCGGTAGACCGAGGGTTTGCCGAATGGGTTCGGTAGGGTTTCGGTGGACCATTTGGTATGCCGAAGTGTTTGTCAAATCCTCCTTTGGGTTTCTGGGTTTGTCAGATTGTCAGGTTCGGTAGGGTTTTGGTATGTCGAGTGTCAGGCTCGATAGCTTTTACAGTGGCTCAAAATAATGGCTTGTGGTGCTCAGCATGCCGAGTGGGTCTCGGTGGCTTTTACAGGGAGTCAAAATACACACTGTGGGGCTCGGTAGACCTTCAGTATGCTGAGGAGGTTGCCGAAGTCTACTGGGTTGGTTCGGTAGTCTGTTCGGCATGCCGAGGAGGCTGCCAAACCTCACGGTTTGTACAAAATTGATGAATTTTCACTTCTCTTCAACTCTAATCATAAAACATCCTCAAGTAACCTTGGTTAGTATTGAATTCCGTACAAAATCTAATAATTAGATCATATAGAATAATACTTTAAAACAAACTTACCATCTCCCATCAAAAGTGGGACTCTCAAAAACCCGAGGGGTTGTCCAATCACAGGTGAGCGCCCTCGAGTATGACTTGAGAAGTATTTTTGCATCGGCATCCTGCTGTAAAGGGTTCTGGCATCCCGCTATGGAGTACCTGTTGATATTAACTTCATTGTCTTGTTGATCATCTTGTGATTCATATGATAAGGGTCATCATGGTAGCGCACTACCTTCTCCCTTTATCTATGTCTCGGTTGTATATTACTTGAGCCGGTTCCTCGAAATGACCGAGGTTCTTCCTTAGGAAATTCCCGAGGGTTATCTCCATGGGTATCAGTGGGGATCTTGCTATGTGTCAGTTATAGTCCTGACACGTGGTAGTCTGTTATTGGGCTATATGCCCTTACTATTTTTCATATCTACAACTTGTAATGAGGAGTTGGTCATCTTAGGGTGGCTAGTTCGCTAAGAGATAATAAGCGCTGAGAGTGTTAAAAGACTGCCAAGACATGCTAAACGCTGCTGAAGGCTTGCCGAAACATTACCTGTTCTAGGGTCAGCCTGTCGAAGCATGCCAAACCTTGTCAAACCTCTACTGAAGCATGCCAAACACCCTGCTGACTCTTCCCTGCTTCTTGGTGTTGGTGCTGACCACTTCGGGTCACCGAGGAGGTCCACCGGCAACCTTCGGCAGACTCCTCGGTAGGATTGTAAACAGGTCGAATTTGGGCCGAATCCGCCATGATCCGAATCCGAAATCGATTAATTTCAAGGAGATTCGAATCCGATTAAAGATACGACGGATCTTTCATATGAGTAATTGAATTCGAATCCGATTATTTTATAAAATCCATATTCGAATCCAACAAAGATTCGAATTCGATTAAATATCCGAATCCGACATTTATACGGATATCCGATTAAATTAACAAATTTCAAATGCTTAACAACGTACATGTTCAGTATATTATAATACTGTTGTTGAATATAGAAGGGGTACATGTAAAAACAATTGAGAAAAAAATGAAAAAATGTTTCCTTAGAATCATAAAATTACTTAAGTATTCTTATAAGTTAACATAAATATAAAATTATATAAGTATCCTTAACATATATTTAAAATTATTTAAGTATCACTATAAGTTAATCGGATTCGGATCTTAATCGGGTCGGATGCATATCATAGTTTTAAATTTTAGCGAAATTTCGCGAAATTTCAGTGTTGAATCAGCCCTCCGAAACACGAAATGCTAATTTTTCGACATAAATTATTTCGGCCGAAAAAGTGCATATTTCGCCGAAATAATTGTACTTCGACCAAAACAATTTCGTCCAAAATCGTCACTTTTTTGGCCGAAATAAATCAAAAACACTATTTAAAGGTAAAACAAATGTAAAAACCTATATTTACAACTCTATAATTAGCATCATATTCTCACACTTTTCACCCTTCGTTTCTTATCCAAAAATTATTTTATTAATTATTAATTACTATAGATTAAAAAAATTATTACTAATTATTTTTTTTCTTTTGCTTATACAGATACACAAATGGATTTCGTACCGCAAAAATTGAAGGAAATCAAGAAATAAAGTTTAAAATTTCAGTTTAAAATTTTATACATTATATTATTTAGATGTTAGAATTTGAATCCAATATATTTTGGATGCATGTTTACTTTTTGGATGTTGTAATATAAATGTTATATTTATTAGTTCTAAACTTTTGTATTATTTCACATTATTAATCAAAACATTATTTGTTATTTTTTTTAAATTTGTATGTTCATAAATAATATATATTTTAATGAAAATATCACTTTTTATTGAGTAAGTTTATTATTTATATTTTAGTAGTTATTACTTAGTACTTATTAAAAAAAAGAAAGAAATTGGCTAAATTATGCCTATATTAAAATATTGTAAATAAATAAATAAATAAATTATTTCAGCGAAATATCCAAAATTTCAGTCAATTTCAGACATTATTTTGGAAAATTATTTTAATTAAAAAAATTCAACGAAATGTCGCCGAAATATCCGAAATTTCGGTTTCGTTTGGTCGACCGAAATCAGTGATATTTCCGAAATTTAAAACTATGATGCATATGCATCCAGATTCGAATCCGATTATAAACGGATTCACTTATTCGGATCCGAATACGACCCAACGGATATTTAATTGGGCAAATATCCGATTTAATTAGATAAATTTAAACATATTTGGGTCATTATCTGTTGGTTCGAAAAACCAACTCCGACTCGCTTCCCGGTCGATTTGCAGGTTCACTCTCGGTCGTATGGCCGAAGTGTGTGCGGGCGTTCCGGAACTCTTAAGAGCTCACCTGGAAGATAAGTTATGTAAGTTAACTGCGTAAATTGACTATCAAAGTAAATCGGTCGATTGCACGATCGATTGTGAATCAGACGATTATGTAGCTTCCAATCTCGAAGGATCAGCGACCAATCCAGATAAACTGATTTTACGCGATCAACAACACCTTATATATATAAACCAGAACAAAAGATAAAATACAACTAGAAGGAAAACCTTCTAAGAAGTAAGATAAACAAGAAAATATGGAAACTCCAGAAGATCCTTGGGCTCCGATTGTGGGACGTGACTAACCTTCATGGGTGCACAATTCGGCATGCAAGAGACTATTGAGAGGACCTCCAACGGTTCCTTAGGCTCCGGTCGTGGGACACAACTAAGCTAATTTGCGGGTGCACAACGCGGCATGCAAGGGACGATCAAGAGGGGTTCTAAAGAACACCTGACTGGGATTCCTCCGTAGCTGACTGATTCGAATGACGAAGTAGGTGCATCAGGATCCTTGCAGTATACTAGACTAATGATCACTGGGGATCAGAGATGAAGCTATATGTAGCTATGGTTGGTTTGCTGTGGAGCTCTTTTTCATTTTGGTCGATCTCTTCTTATAGGCCTTTACTATAACCGTTTGGCAATAGGGTGATAATGGGGAACCTTAGTCATTCCTCTGTTGACACCTGGCCCACTTCCTTACTTTATGTTCATAGCACGACTTGCTTTTTATATTGGGCTCGTGCCAACCCTTCTTTGACAAACTGGGCTCGCTTTAGCTTGCTGAGCCTGCGCTATCTTTCTAGGCCTACATTGCCTTTATTGGGCCAAAGCCCATTTCTTTCTTTCCGCTTGACCCATGCGGTCTTAGCAACCTAGGGGGTCTGGCCGGTTTTAGGCGGTCTAATTCCAGCCTAAACATTGCCCCCTTCTCTTGTCTTTTCAAAAATACTATTTGAACTGACAATAGAACCCTTAATAAAACTCTCCTCGGAAAACGACGATCGTCATTGTCGTATTTCCCTATCCTTTTCAAATCTTTGAAGATTCAAAAATATTCTTCCTCATCCACTGTTCTCCTTTCTTTTCTATCGGTTGCTCCATCTCTGTTCTTTCATGGCGTCCAATACCTCTCTTGTCTCTTCTTCTTTTGCTTCGGTCGATCAAAGCGTTATCTTCCCTTATGGGGATTCCCTGGCCATTGGGTCATCCTGAGATGACCCCCTCGTTAGCCACAACGTTACAACTGGTCTTTCCAGAACACTTTGGCAAAAAGTTTCTCGTAGATTCCCCTTTTCTTGTTTGGCAAACATGGACCGCTGGTCGCTCGCTAAGGTCATTGCCGAAAGCCAATTCCGAGTGGGTCGCTTGGATCGACCGCCTTTCGCCATTTTTTTTTTATCACTGGAAGTCTATAGGCATATTCGAACTTATTCAGTACTCTCGCTACAAACTTTCCATGTCCCATTCCATGCTTGCAGCACTGGTCTGCTTTTGGTCCTGTTCCACTAATTGCTTTCCCCTTCCTTGTGGTCCCATGGGACCAACCTTTCTTGATATTTGCTCGCTTACCGGTTTGCCCCCTATCGGGGAATTGGTTGCTGGTGTTCTCCCCTCATCTAATCTTTCCTTTGACAATACCAAGAGTGAGTTGCGTACGGTACGTTTATGGCGAAGGAGATGAAGAAAACGCCAACTCCTGATGCTCAAGAACATTGTTCTTTTTTGTTAATGTTTCTCTGTCGAAGTATTTGCGTTGCTTCTGGACAGCTGACCAAGGAATACACTCGTGTTGCAGTTGCCTTAGCGGATGACCGTAACCTTGCTTTAGCACCTTTCTATCTCTCCCAGCTTTACCGTGGACTCTTTAGCGTCTCAAATCGAAATCTCGCTTCTGTGGGGGGGTCCCTTATGGCTGCTTCAATTTTGGGTTTGGGAATATTTTCCTTCATTTTTTACTACATCTGTTGTGTCTCCCACTGCCAATTTATTTTTCTGTGGGCAACGATGGTTGAATGCTACCATCATCTCTCGAACTTTCGCTGAATCTTTCCAATTCTTTTTTACCCTTTCTGCTGATCGGACTAATTCACTGTTTTTTCCTTTTTCGGTCGAATTCATCCCTACAGAATTTCTCAATCTTAGCCTCTTTGATAATACCGATGATCCCTTGGCCGTTTCCAAGAGGAATTCTATTTGGGCCTCTTATCTGGTCTGCCGAAATTTGCACTTTGGATCTTTGGGAGAGGGTACTCCCGACCTCAACCAGAAATGCGGGGTTGAGATTTATCTACCGAACCTGCTTTCCCGACAGTTTGGATTTGTTCAGGTCATCCCTGCCCCTGCCTTGGTTTCTTTGAATCATCCCCCATATCTTAGAACCATTGTTTCACAATTCGAAGATGTTTACCTTGTCAATCAGTATTTTGAGAGCTCTGTTGCCGAATTTTCCATCCCCCACTATTCTAATTGTCCATTGTCTTCTTCGGCTTTTCGTTCCTGGTGGTCAAATTATTTTTGCTCTGCTTTTCCTTTGGATCTGTCTGCTTATGTCTCTCGGCTAGGTACGCTGACCGAATCAAATATTCATAATTCAATTGATTTGCCACATGTTGTCAAGAAGAAGATCCCTAAGAGAAAAGGAAAAGCTCATGTTTCAACTCATTCCGATCGTCCTTCCAAAGCTAGGCCAGGTAATGTTTCCTTAATGAAGTATGTTATCCTTCTCGAAAATTATCATGGGTTCAAATGGAACCCTTCGGATTCTCCTGGGCTTCTAAAAACTAAAATGGATATTGCGCTGGTTAAGAAATCGGCCGCTCATGATAAGGACTGCCTACAGGCCTGGTTCTCGGCTGGGTCTGATTCTTCTGGGGTTTTTGAATTAGATATGGCTCATTACTTTCCTCCACTGCCTGATCCTCCCCCAATCCCTGTTTCGGCCCTTGGATTGGCCGAACCTCTTTTTCCCATTGCTGATCG
>JAUPMG010162784.1:0-10768 GCA_031762675.1 Pachysandra terminalis | reverse complement strand
TACATTCTTTTAGTTTGAATTACATGACACTTGATTCCTATTGTTATTTATCTGTTAGTTTGAATTACATTAACTTTAAGTTTGATTAAATTATATATAACATCTATTTATAGCTTACATGCCCGACAACGTGTAAGTTAACCCCCCTCATGTAATGACTTTTAATGTGTAGACATTTGTTTTTGCATTTTTTGATGTATTTGGATGTATTTACGCATTAATTAGACATATTTAAAGTTTGGAGCCAAAAATTCATCAAAAACATATAATTTTTCCACATTTCCCTCATATTTTCCCCTGTTTTCATCATGTCGCCGATATGTCGCCGAAATCACCTGGTGACATCAACATCGTAAACCTTGATTACATGAGCAGCAAAATTAGCCATTGTGAGATTAAAAGCCTCCGAGTCAATATTATACAAGCAACAAAGGGTTCCTAGTTCCTAAATCAAACTGCTGGCCCTACCACATCCTATATCACTACTAGTCTACTACTACGAATTAAGAAACAATTCAATTTACAAATCGTTGTTTCTACTACTACAAATTAAGAAACAATTCAATTTACAAATCGTTGTTTCAAGAAACATAGTTACAAGACCTTATAAGCTTAAATGAGATAATTTGGATTTTAATGTGTGACACAGGCACTATTGCCCCAAAAGCAGGCAGACAAGAAAGTAATAAAAACATATATATTTAATCACAAACACAATCAAAGACCAGGGCATATTCTTCCAAGCCAATCATCGCAGCTCAAGCTCATAATAGAATCCAAGCAAGTATTAACCACACATGAAGCAGCATAATAGAATTCTAAAACTGAGTAATCATTTGGACTGAGCTTGGTGGGTTCCTTTTTTTCAGCAAGTATATAATCGACTAATTCAAGATCAAATAAATAAAAAGTGTATTAACTACACGGAGCAGCATCAATAGGGTCTAGACTGAGCTAGTAGTTATTTTCCTATTTATAGGCTAACCACTATTTTTGAATTTTGAAGAAGAACCTTGGGATTTAGGGGAAAGATAAAAATGATATTGTGACAAAATGTTTTATCGTGAGTGATATAAACATTAAGAAAAAAAAAATAGATAAATTCATTCGGCAAGTAAGCTTCTTATGCGTTTTTAGAGTTGACATTAGAAAAGGAACCATCATGGAGGGTTGATTTGTATAATGGTATAAGGGAAAGAAAATAAGGTTCTTCGCGGGGTAAGGAGAAAAGGTCTTTCTCGGCTGTCTATTAAGGACTGCCTCAATTAACCCTTTATCGGCTGTCTGTGTAAGACCGCCGTTTATGTACAAGAGTTTCCTCGGCGGTCCATTGATAAAGGGTTAATTTCGCTCAAGAAATATCTCGCACGAAGGGGTATGTCTCGGTGGTCTTTAAAAAACTGCCGAGAATAAGTCATTTTTGCAGGATTTTTTATGAGCAAAAAGGGTTTGTAGGCGGTCTAATAAAAACTGCCGAAAAAACATTATTAGACAGCGGTTTTTATTAAACCGCCGTTAAATGCCGTGGATAAAAGCCCCTGTTTTTGTAGTGACTCTCACTCTTGCGCTTGCAAATCAAGAGCCAAACACAGGTATTTGCAGTTAATTTCTTTGGATGTAAAAATAGCTATAATACGGGCTCATTGACATTGCTGTGAACTCATGCTCTATTCAAGCTTATCATTATGATTTAGAAGGTTTAAGCTCAACTATCGTTAAAATCTAAATTATGTTCAATCATGTTAATGGAGTGTAAAGCCCATTAAATGTAAATCTACCAACACCTTTGTTAAGAAAGAAAGATAAGCAAGATCACACAAAAAAGATTTATGTGGTTTGACAAATAGTGCTTATGTCCAATGCACACAAGATTTTAGTATTCTCTAGTGATATTTGTCACATGGCATAAATAGCTCACCTAAAACTAACCTCTTTCTATATGTAAACTTTATAAAACATTAAAAATTTGGATGGTCATTAATGTATGTAAGGGTGTACATTCGGGCCGAGCGTGCACAAGGCACGATTATTATCTAGCTGGGCTTCATGCTTTGAGCATATTTTTGAGAAAATTTTGGTCTGTGCTCGAGCTGGGCTTTATCATGCTGTTTTATGGGCCTGAGAACCCTAGGACCACCGGTAATAGAATTACAGACGATATTCAGAGCTTTAGCGGCGGTTTTGTGGCCGCAGCTGAAAGTGCTTTGTTTTGCAGTGGTGCTTGGGGGCCGGCGTGGCCCACCCGATAATGGAATTACAGTCGGTTTTAAGAGCTTTATCCCTAGACGTATGTATCAAAACTTACTACATTAAGCCATTAAGATATATATGAGCTAAAATATTATACAAGTCGCAAATCTAGACGGTTCTCTGTCAAATTGACAAACTGGATTAGCCGTATCATTATTTTATAGGGCAAAAAAAATGGTCATATCATAACACCCAATGAAAGTTGTTATATCAGAACAAGTGCCTTTCGCCAGGGCCGACTAAGGACCCCATGGATTTAGTCCTAATTACGAACCGCATTCTAAACTCCGATGTCCAAAGTTCAAGATCGCGTGTAACTTAGTAACTGCCCTAATAAGATCTCTCGCCCTCTCTCTCTCTCTCTCACTCTCTCTTTGTGAGCAAATTACAATGGCGGGAAAGCAGATAGCCGGCGATGGTTTCAACTCTAATCTTACCGGATTGTCGAAGAACCAGCTCTACGACATCATGTCTCAGATGAAAGTGAGCATCAAATATCGCTTTTCAAGTTTAATTTTTTTATCATGTTCTTTTATTTTTTCCTAAATCACTCCTTTCGCTTTCCTTTTCCCTTTTCCCTTTTCCCTTTTCTATACATCGCTTGTTCTCTAAAATAGATTTAACATTTTTTTGCGACTCTATGCAGACATTGATCGAACAGAACCAGCAACAAGCGAGACAGATCCTCGTTGAGAATCCTCTCTTGACCAAAGCTCTTTTCCAGGTACTATTGCATTCCTTTGATCCCCCCTTTTATATTAGTGTTCTTACATAATTTTTTAAGTGATTTCTAACTTCCTTTCTATATCACCCAGTTGTTGAAGTTTCTAGTGCATAGAACTCATTTTTTAAGCTATTGCAACGTGCTTCCTCTAATTAGGGTTTGTTATGTGATACTCTGTCTTTTGGATAAAGAAATTGAGTGAGAAATTGAATTTTGTGATGAAAACATACGTTTGTGTAGTTTAAAGATTATGTTAATTTGATTAAGTTTATTTTCGGTTCTAGTTAGGGTTTGATGAATTAAAGCACTTTTATATTGCCATTTCCAGATATTGGATGCCGCACTTAAAGTTCAATTATGGTTTATACATGAATGTACGGATCCAGTCAGATATGTACATGCTTTAGGATGCGTTTGGCCCGGCTTATATAAGTGCTTATTTCAGCTTATTGCTTATTAAAGCACTTTTTAAAATTAGAAGTGTGTTTGGTAACACCTAATGGGTAAGTGCTTACCCATAAACAGTAGAGGAAGGCTACCCATAGGGAGATACTGTTGAGAACAGCTTCTCTTATCACTTATGTGGGAAGCTATTTCTAAACTTTAGTAATATTGTCATAATACCTTTTTTACCCCTAAACTTTAATATGCACTTAAATAAATGTATTTACCAAACGCTATTTTCTTCAAGTAAGCAGTTTATTGTTGTTGTGGATAAGAGTGCTCCCATTGAACCACTTATCCCACTTATCCAAAAGCAGAGGCCAGGCCAAACGCAACCTTAGGGTAGTACTATCAAACCTTGTCCTACTTGGGATCATAGAGTACAGTTTTTCCCAACTTGCAAGATGATAATTGAATTCTTCCCCTAGCACATCCAGTAAGAAATATTTTTAAATCTTCTCTGATGTTGCAGGCTGTAGAAATCAAAAGAGTGGCATGAATTAGGTGGAAAGATTGGCTAAAGTATTTCTTATTAGGGTTACCTTTTTTCCCTTGGATATATATGCCTCTTCCTAATTGCACAGCCTCCTCTGTGTTCTCATCATATTCAGATCTCATTTGTATGACTTAGTCCCGGGTTAGGATATAGTACACAGTTTTGGTCTTCGATATGATGGGAAGACTTATCGTTGATGGTTCAGTTTCTACTTTTTTTTTTTTTTCTTTTTTTTTTCCAGTATTTCTATTTCTAGTGATTCTTAGTTTGTTGACATGTCCTAGTCTTCAAATGGGCTGGTCTAAAATCTACCCTCAGACATGATCCTAGGCCAGCTGTTTTGGATGCTTTGGGTTCCCTATTTGAGTACTTAAGAGACGTTTTTATTGATTCCTTTAATCTTGATACCTGGTACCTGGATGCGTTACCTAAGAGCACCTTCTCTACTTGATCTCTCTTCCATTCCATTAAAAAAGACCGGGATATTCATCGAGCCCCATCCCAACATGTCAGCTTTGGTAGCCTTTTGTCATACCAAAAAATGAAAGTCTTTGTGGAATATGGTTCTTTACAAAACTGATACCTATGGTACCCTCCAGAGTAGGAGATCCCTAGTTTTATCACCTCAAAAATGCTTTATGTACACGAGATAGGGAGATTCATCTAATCATTCACTTCGAGGTTATCAGGGAGTTACGATGTTTATGTTTGGTTGATTGGGTTGCATGGATGATGCCAGAATGCATTAGCCAGCTGTTAAGTCAGTGGAGGTTTCCTTATTTCCTATCTTGGGGAGGAGTTAGGTCAGGTATCACTTTCTTTTTGCCATACTTTGGTCCATTTGGGGTGAAAGGAATAGGAGGATTTTTTAGGATATGAGAGTGAGGACGTCTATGATTATTGATTTGGTGATGGCTTAGTAGTGATGTGGGTATATTATCCCTTATAAAAGGCATTGGCCACAAAGATCATCGGGGCATGGGCATTGGTTGCCTGTTCATCATCATTGATAAATTGGATCAAGTTGTAGTGGAAGCCCCTAGGGAAGGGGTTATCAAGCTCAACTTTGATGGTTCTTTGATCCGAAATTTGGGAGCATTTGGGATTGACAGAGTATTTGGAGACCATTTGGGGTGGACTCTTCATGTGTACTCTGATCCCATAGGTGATGGAAATGTGGTTAGGATTGAGACGTGCTTTGTTGATGGATTGGAGGAAGACTACATCTCTTTCTGATCCTTGGGGATGGAAAGGGGCTCATCTATAGTAACTTCTTGACTTTCTGTGTCACAGGAGTGCTCTTAGAGGCTGATACACGTAGTCTGGTTGGCTCGTGTTTTGGCTAGTGACACGAACATCTTGTTCTCTCATGTCCTATGGTCATAGATGAGCTAGCTGATAGGTTGGCCTAGTGTAGAGTGAAAGGGAGTTCATTTTTACAGGTGTGCCTACAGTTGAGATACTACTAGGAGATGATTGATTTATTAGAGTTGGGGTTCTTACCAATGGAGGGGTTGTGGCTCTTGCCTTTTATTTTGTACTTCCATTTTGTTTGTTGCTATTCTTTTGGAGGTGCCTCCTCTCTCTAAAGGACTATTTTGTTACTCTACTTTCTATCCTTCTATCTAATAAATGTCTCAACAAAAAAAAAAACAGTGGAGGAGAAGTATCAAACAATTTCCATGGACGTTGAGTAACTTTACATGCAGGATGATAAGAATCCATTGGTTAACTTGAAGTTCATTCTTAGGATCATTGAGAACCAGCCATTGTTTGGGTCACAAGGTAATCTACATATGCACTTGCTAAGTAGATCCATATTTCTTTCAACAATGTACTGTTACTTAGACCCCCAAACAAATTTCTTCCCAATCTACAAGATGGTACTTCCTCCATTCCCCCAAAACTCCATACCCTTGGGATTGACAGTAAAGTGGGAGGCCCAACTATATCTACAGATCATCTAAGAAAAACAGCTTCACACTAACAGTTCGGTGATCTGAATGTTTCATTATCCCCCAAAATATAGTATTTGAGCATTTTGTTTTTTGCTTTTGTTTAATATTGGCTTGTTCTTATTTCTTTTGAAATGGAAAATTGTTTGTGGTTGGTAGTTATTCAATGGAGATAGCATTTGGACTCGATGCAATATCAATGTCTGTAGAGTTATCCAACTTAAATCTATACTAATATACAAAAGGCAAACAGTGTTGTTGTACTTTGCTGAAGCTGGCTAAATTTTTGATTGTTTTTTGAGTCAACGGTCGCTATTATACAAACTTAAACCCCTAAGGAGTATAGCAGCGATAAGTTTAAACTTAAATGTTTAAATTTCCAAACAGATGTATATCCATCATGAAAAACAAGACCATGAAGTTGGTTAGGCATTTTCTTCTCTCCTTGTTTTCATCCAGGCAAGAAAACCAAATAAGGATATAACTTCCCTCCCCAAGACAATGTTCAAATGTTTCAAAATAGAATAAACCTTGCTTAAAGGGAGAAAAAAAAAAAGATACCTCTAGAAATAGTCTTCCTTGTGGAAGAAAAACTGTTGGGCTAGAATTACAGAAGAAGTTGACGTAGCAAGCAGGTTCAGATTTATTTTTACTCCACTCACCTGCCACATGTCACAAATTTGACCATTAACTTACCTCAAAGTCTATCCACTTCTATTTCTTTTCTTTCACGTGCATTTATTTTGTCTCTTCACCAATTGATAATAATTAGAGGACATGCCAATTCCTGTCTTGGAAGAAACCAGAACTTGAGTAGGTCATATTTGACTTTGATGGTATATCTATGGCAACGTGGACCCACTGGTCATGATGGAGTTTTAAATACTTGGGTGGTATGAGTTCCAAATCGGATGGAACTGGGAGCCTTATAACAAGACCTTATCTGATACTATGTATACCTGAGTACCTGGCCAAACCTTGCTTCATACAAAGTTCTTTTCTTATAGTCTTTGTTTGAGTTCTTGCAGATATTACAGCTCTTTCAATATCAAAGAGAGAGCTTTTCTGTAGCATTGCATTACAAAATTCCGACGAATAAAAAATATGACCTAAGCACCATTCCTAACATGATAGAGGTGTAAGATCAAACTGGTTGCGTGGTTAGCTGATGCATGATCCACTTCTGTTTGGATTAATTTCAATGATGATTATGCATGATGTCGCTTTAGTATTGTTGCTCATTAGTCTAGAGCATTGACCATCGTTTCTATAATTCATTTGTTCTCCAGGCACAAATTATGCTTGGAATGGTTCAGCCTCCACAAGTGGTATGCTTTGTCACTTTATGAAGATTTATTTATTTATTTTTGGATATTTATTGGTGCCTATGCGTAAAACAAAATCTTTTTTCCTCTGTTTAGATTCCAAATATCCAGCCGGCACTATCTCAGCATCCTCAGCAATCAACTCAATCTGGTCAACAGCTAAATAATCAAGCAGCCCTCTCATCAACAGGTCAAGGTGGACTGCAGGATCAAGCAGGTGCATCTCAGATCCCAATTTCAGGGCGAAAGCAACAACCAAACCAACCTCAGATGTCTATCCCTTCTGCTTCTGTGCCACCAGTAAATCTGCAGTCACAAACCATGTCATCACATCCCCTAC
Source organism: Pachysandra terminalis (assembly GCA_031762675.1). NCBI lineage: Eukaryota > Viridiplantae > Streptophyta > Magnoliopsida > Buxales > Buxaceae > Pachysandra > Pachysandra terminalis. Next base: position 3,234 of record JAUPMG010162784.1, on the reverse strand, counting down.
AGACGGTGGTTCCAGCTAAGGGACATTTGAATGCACAGATGTCCTCGTTGCCACTTCCACAATCTTCTCAAATTCATAATATACCTCCAGTTTCACTTCATTCTGCTCCACAGACAACCTCTATTCTTCAATCCCAGATACCGATTGTTTCCAGCCAGTCACAGCAATCATTACAGAACACTGGCATGCCACACCTACAGTTGCAACCACCATTGCCACCACAACCGAGGCCACCTTTAATGCCTCCTTTCCCTCATCAGTTTCATTCACAGATGGGGCCAAATCTGGGTTTCCAGCCCTCTGTTGGTCCACAACATCTTTCACAACCATCATTTCATGTAAGCTGTGTACCATAAGATGCAAAAATTGTACAAATGATGATTGATTTTATCATGTATGACATGTATGGACTTAAATTAGTTTAGCAAATTGTTTGCAGTCGGGCACCATACCTCCAGCCAGCATTGGACCTTCATTTTCTCTGGGACAGCCGCTACTGCCTAGTCAGCAACTACCACAGTCATTATATCAGGTATTTTAATCTTTCATTTTTGATAATTGAGTGGACGTGATCCTATCATTTGGCGAGGGTGCTCAAGGGCTGGCTATTTGGTGAGGGTGCTCAAAGACTGGCTATTTGCCGAGGGTGCTCAAGGGCTCTGTCCTAGTGAACACCTATGAATGGAATGCTTTTACCAGGATGGACACTTTGCTTGTGCTAGACCATGAGCCAGGCCCAATTAATGGGCACACCTGATCAAGCGTGGCTGTCTCCAGGTTTTGCAGCACCTTTTAGTCCATTGAGCTATACCCAAGTTGGATTTTTGAGTATTCATTATCAGGCACTGGTCTATCTTGTTAAGCTTGATGTGAACTTATACTAAGAATACAAACAAACCAGGTAGCACTTTCAAAATTAAAAAGGTAGGTTATGTTTATCTGATTCAGAATTAGTAAACTAATGCCATATTTTCAAAGTAAAGATTGCTTGGCTATTCTGCTTTGTATTTGAAGCTAATTAGGTGAAGCTTGTATGCCGTGGATGAAAACCTATTATATGGGCCAAAGGTCTACTTGGCTGTGTGGCCTGCCATACAGCATCTCATTCATGTACTTGCACTTAAGCTGTTATTGGGCAGTGGCTTGATACAATATCAATGATGGGTTTGGTTTTGGCTACTACGTCCAATTTGGCCCTCGCCCAGTAATCATGCCAGACTATGGCCTGGCTTAAGCCCAGATTATCTGGCACCATAATTGTATAATGTGCACTCCTTTACGACACATTTGCTATCATTTTGTGAGATTGTTATGTTTCTGTGCTTCAACTCAGATTATTTGATTTAATAAGAATCTTGAGACTTAATCTTGCATTCATTTCTTCTTCTTTTTTTGTGATTTATCAGTTAAGTAAAAACTGTCATGCTTAATTTGTTAATAGTAATAGATTAATGGATATGCAATAAGATAAAAAGGGAGGACATATTATGCAATTTATGACGATACACGAATTTCTTGAACTTGAGGATGAAATTCAGTGGTCAGAATTTTTGTAGACTGCAATGTGATGAGTCACTCTTAAAACATATATCGGCAAACACACGCAAACACCAATAATCTATTTGTTTCATTTGAACAACAATATGTTTTGAAACTTTAAGACCCCATGCTTCTTGTCAGAGGACTGGTGATATGATCCTTCCTTTACTACCTGCAGCATACTAAGAAGGGTTTTGAAGGGATGTTAGGGGAAATGGGCTTTTAAACTCTCTTAAGTGAATCTCCCTCTTTGCTGGGGGTGGTGGAATGAAATAAAATGACAAGAGTACTCCTAATAAAGCTTAACATTTGCTGACTTTCTGTTTACAACTTGAGAAGGCTGAAAAGGTCCTTGCTTTTAGCTGCTGTTAGAAGTTGTGCATCTTTCTCCTTCACTTGGAGAGAACTCGTTCACAGTTTTTGGTGCAATTGTGGTCATCCTTGCTCATCAACTCGTGATTTATAATCCCCATGTTGACTAATATGGATAGTTAGTTATGAAGTCCAGTTACAAACTAAAAAATAATTCTTGTATAAGTGTTGAACTACTTATGGCTCACTTGTCTTTTGTTTTGCCACGTTAAGAGAGACTCTTAACTTCCTCAGCAAGTAACCGAATAATGAAGCTTTCTTCAAGTCAGAAAGGAACGAAATTTGAGGTTGTGGCTGATATGTGAAAGTTCTTTGAAATCACTTTCCTTCGAGTGTGGGTTATGGGTCGATATTCATCATTCGTGAGCACATGAACAATTCGCGAGATCCCCCCAAAAGTGGGTTTTAGTTTTGGCCTGATGTGTGACATTTATATGTGATAGACGCACACCTTTCGATATAGCATTAACATCTCATTTCAATACCTTTTTCCAAGTAATAAGGAAACAAGACACCTTGACCTCACCTGGATCTTTTCTCTTGTCTTAAGCTGTTGGATATTTTTGGAATTAGATTTCTTATGCTGTTTCAATTTCAATTTCTATACTATTCTTCTTGTTACAAAGGCCTCACTATTGCCATAAACAATCAGAATGATGCACACCTTCCCACTTGATGTGCATATGTTGTGAAAAAGTTTATCATACAGCCATTGTTTATCATACAACTCCAATATGCAGAAAGGGTTTGTTGGATTCTAGTGGATTTTGGGCAGGAAAGGAGTACCAAGTAGATGTATGGATATCATTGAGGACATGTATGTCGGAACAATAACTAGTGTGACTGTGTGGCAGCAGTTGGCAATGAGAAATGTGTTTCCAATAAAATAGGTTTGCATGAGGGGTCATCTATGGGCCCTAATATTTTTGCATTGATTATCAATGAATTGTATGCTCATGTTGAAAGGGAGGTGTCATCGTGTATGTTATTTGCAGATGATGAGGTTTTGGTGGATCAAACTAGAGATGGAGAAAATGTGAAACTAGATTGTGGAGGGATGCATTGAACTTTTAAGGTTTCAAAATAAGGTTGACCATATGGAATGAAACTTTAGTACAAATATTAGTGGGGGTGAAGCAATGTAAGAATTGAGAATTGAGAGATTCTCAAAGTAACCACTTTGTTATCATAGATTGATTATCCATATAGAGGGGCATATTGAAGAGGATGATTTCTTTTCGTTTCGTTTTATTATGAATAACATCATTCACACATGCGCACACCCCTTAATAATACTGTTCCCCCCTTTCTCACTCTTAATAA
>JAUPMG010162776.1:0-10768 GCA_031762675.1 Pachysandra terminalis | reverse complement strand
TGAGTAGATAATATTTTGGGAATCACTGACGTTATGGGAATGTGTTATTTTTACTGATTTTGATTCGGTAAGAATCGATTCATAGAACTGGCGGGTTTTTGTTCCTTCAAAAGGAAAGTGAGAGTTTGAAGGAAAATAATGAGTGGCAATGATATTGGGTGGAAGATTGACATCAGAAATTTCAATAGGAATAATAATGATAGTCCCTTTAGGAGCATATTGGTTATCCTTGTCATTGGGGATATCTTTATTGGCGGAGGAGGAAAATTGGGAATTATTTGGGAGAGCAGGAGGAGTCTTGGGAATATCATAGCTGGATAATTAAGAAATGGTAATCGGGAGCCGGTAGGTGCACTAGAGCCTTCTGCAATTTGTTTGTAAGTTGGTGGCTTTCAGGATCGGGAAGTGGGAGTATTCGCAACATATTTGCCTTTATTGATCATTCTTTCCCTGCAAAAACTCTCGAGTCAAAAAGTCAGGAAGAGAATTATTCTCACCTTTAATATATTCAATTTTAAAATCAAAAATTGAAAGAACAGCTTGCCAACGTGCAAATATCTGTTTGGAGGCGAGATTTTTGACATCTTTTTCTAGAACATCTTTAGTAGCTTGGCAATCAATACGTATTAAGAAATCTTGATTTAATAAATCACTTTGGAATTTAGTAACACAATGGATGATGGAAAGAATCTCTTTTTTAATTGTGGAGTATTTAATCTGGGAAGGTATCCAAGTGCCGGAGGTGAATTTGATTAGAGGTAGGGTGTATTTGTTTCAGGTTACCGCCATAGCCGATATTAGAAGCGTCAGTTTCAACAATTTTAAATGCTTGTGGGTAAGCAATATTAAGGCAGGGTAATAATTTAGAGTGTAATTTAATTTTCTGAACAGCTTGGGTATGAAGATGTGTCCAGGGTGGAGGATCCTTTTTAAGTCGGTCATATAGAGGTTTAGAATCAATAGCAAGATGTTTATAAAATTGGGAAACATAATTGAGGCTGCCTAAGAAATGTTGCAATTGTTTCTTGTCCTTAATTTCATCAGGGAATTTACTAGCAAATTCAAGAGCACGTTCATTTGATAAATATAATGCAATAAAAATCGAACTTTTATTTGAAATAAATTTGTTTTGGTTGCAGAAATAACTAAATTGTTAGTCTTGATAATATTGAAAAAGGTTTTGAGATGTTTCTAGTGTTGTTCAAGCGCGTCAGAGAAAATGAGAATGTCATCAATATAGACAATTATAATTTTTTGGTAATTGTTGAAAATATCATTCATGATATGTTGAAATTCAGAAGGTGCATTTTTTAACCCGAAAGGCATGACATTCTATACGTAATGTCCAAAAGGAACAGAGAAGGCGGTTTTATATTTATCTTTTTCAGAGATCTGAATTTGCCAAAAACTAGATTTGAGATCAAATTTTGAGAAAATATTGGCAATATTTAAACGAATCAATAAGTCTTGTTTACTAGGGATAGGGTACCTGATCCATTGGAGAACTTTATTTAAGCGTTTGTAATTGATAACAAGGCCAGGGACACCTCGTTCAATTTCGACACCTTTGTAAACATAAAAAGCAGAACAATTCCAAGGAGAATAACTTGGTTGGATTAATTTCTTTTGAAGGAGATCATCAATTTCAATTTTACAATGAGTAATGAGATCTTTGTTCATTTGTATCAAGTGTGTTTTGGATGGTATATTTATTTCATTAAATTCTTTAATGTAGGGGAGAGAGACAATATGACGTTTTCTATCCCAGAAAGCAGAAGGAAGATTGAAACAAACTTCTCTTTCTAATTTGGTTTGAAATGTAGAAATTTCTTTCTGGATAGTTGGAGAATTAAGTTTTTGAAGTAATTTATTGTATTGAATATCTTCTTTAAGATGAGATATAAATTTTTCTTTACAGGAAATGGATGCTTGGATATTTTGTAAAATTTTTGTTTGAGGGTTATCAATGAATTCAAATGTAAGAGGTGGTCCTAATGTATTAGTATGGAGACCAGAATTATTAATAGTAAAAGGTTGTATAATTGTTAAGAACGGCGATCCTAAGATAACACCTTGGGATAAGTTTTTAACTAAAAGGAAAGGAGAAGGAATGCAAATTCCTTGATTATAAACATGAGATTTGGTAAATTTGTAAGAGATGTTCATTTTTTTGTCCAGAAGCAGTATTAAGTCTTTGTGTAGTTTAAAAAAATATTTAGTAGGCACTAATCCTTCGCGATTACAGTCAAAATCAGCACCGGGATCTATTAATGCTATTGTTTCAATAATAAAGTCTTGATCAATAACTATTGTAATATGAGTATACCATTTTTGAACGAGAAATTTATCAATGGTGGTTATAAACTTTTCATCTTCCGGAGGGTCGGGAGTCACTGAGGTTTGAATTAACTGATTTTTAGAACTGGATTCAGCTTGGTATTTGGGAGGAATAAATTGGTGATTGTATACTTCGTTATAACCCTCCATATTAAGATTTGGATGAGAAAAATTGAATAATTCTAAATGTTGAAGTCTGACCTTAAGATCGCGTAATTCAATTTTAACATTAGAAATTTCATGTTGTAAATCAGATATGGTTGAATCATGTGATATATTTGGTTTAAGTCTGTTATAAATTTCTTTTATATTATATGGTTTGTCATGTTTATGTAAATTCATATACTCATTTTTTAACATTAAAAAAATGTTGAAGTCTGACCTTAAGATCGCGTAATTCAATTTTAACAATAGAAATGAATGAAGAATTGAGTTTTTTAGAATTTGATTTGTCATGTTTATGTAAATTCATATATTTCATAATATATTCATGTTTTTTTTATCATTATCGGTAATTTAATCAATAGTTTCAAGAATGAATTTTTCATCAGTAGATAATACTGAAATATAATTATCCTGGAATAAGCAATTAAGGCACGAACAATTTTGTGTATTTGAACATGTATGCTCTTCGGAGGGTTCATTATCAGAGGAGCAATGAGAATGTATAAGATGTCCATCATCTAATGTATACATATTATTTTCATTATCTGATTCGGAATTAGTATTTAGTAATATAGAAGATAATTGTGCTTTGAGATTTTCATTAATTTGTAACTCACTAATTTCTTGTTTTGTTTTACATTTATTCTTATAATGGCCAATTTTTACGCATTTATAATAGACGGGGAGTTTTCTATTGGATGAGGAAGGGTTAGATTCACTAGATTTAAAAGGTGGTTTGTTGGTTGGTCGTGAAAAGTTTTTAGGATAATTTTTTGCTGATTTATAATTTTTTGAAGTGGGTCTGTAATTTTTTGAAGTGGATTTAGATGTAGTGGACTTGTGTTTTTTAGTCCTTGGATTGGAAAGATTAGGAGGTCTAATGGGAGTATAACCATACATTTCACAAAATTGTCTTAATTCTTTTCTTCCTAATAAGTTTTCTCTTTTCATTTGACCTTTAAGTTTGAGATCATTACATAATTGACTTCCAACAAGATTAATTTGGATGAGTATAATAGGAATAGTCAATAATATTTTGAGCATGTTGGGATCTTAATTTTGTTCCAACTTTGTCAGCAAATAAAGTGGGTAACCCAGATATAAATATTTCTTTCCAAAATTCATGATTTGGATCATATATTTGTACCAATTAAATGGGGAGAGGGTAGGACATCTTAAATTCATTAACTGTTCATGTATTCGGTCTTGTGCCTTGGGGTTGTATCCGATAAAATGTTTGAGTATATTTGTAGTTAAAGTATAGACTGCGTCAGGAATATCTTGTCCTTGTTCAGTTTTTATAGTTTGATTATTGTTATTAGTTTTAACAGCAAATAAGATTTGCATTCTTTCAGCTTGGGTGAGATAGTAATCCCACCTACTTTTCAATTGACCAGAAAATCCGCAAGCAATCATGGAAGCGGATGAACATGATTCATTGTCATCATCATTGTCTAACAATTCCAAAACTTTCTTTTCAAATCAGCAGAAGAAATTGTAGGATTATTAGATATTAATTTTTGTTTCAATAATTGAATGGTTGACATTGGATCTTTAGGGACCTTGATAGTATTGTCATTGGATTGGTCAGGATAGAGTAATAATATTTCAGAAGGTAGGAGATGATCATATTCACATTTGGCCCACCTTTGTAGCAATTTGTCGAGACAAAAAGGGAGGATCCCATTCATTATCAACAACGTATTGCCAAGCACATATTGCTTAGACAAAAGATGAACGCCCTTTACAAATTAACCAAATCACATGTTTGTAATCAAGGAATTTGCATTCCTTCTCCTTTCCTTTTAGTTAAAAACTTATCCCAAGGTGTTATCTTAGGAACTCCGTTCCTAACAATTATACAACCTTTTACTGTCAATAATTCTGGTCTCCATACTAATACATTAGGACCACCTCTCACATTTGAATTCATTGATAACCCTCGAACAAAAATTTTACAAAATATCTAAGAATCCATTTCCTATAAAGAAAAATTTATATCTCATCTTAAAGAAGATATTGAATACAATAAATTACTTCAAAAACTTAATTCTCCAACTATCCAAAAAGAAATTTCAACACTCCAAATCAAATTAGAAAGAAAGTTTGTTCCAATATTCCTTCTGCTTTCTGAGATAGAAAACGTCATATTGTCACTCTCCCCTACATTAAAGAATTTAATGAAATAAATATACCATCCAAAGCATGCCCGATACAAATGAACAAAGATCACATTACTCAATGTAAAACCGAAATTGATGACCTCCTTCAAAAGAAATTAATCCAACCAAGTTATTCTCCTTGGAATTGTTCTGCTTTTTTATGGTTACAAAGCTGCCGAAATTGAACGAGGTGTCCCTCGCCTTTTTATCAATTACAAACCCTTAAATAAAGTTCTCAAATGGATCAGGTACCCTATCCCTAATAAACGAGACTTATTGAGTCGTTTAAATATTGCCAATATTTTCTCAAAATTTGATCTCAAATATGGTTTCTGGCAAATTCAGATCTCTTAAAAAGATAAATATAAAAACGCCTTCTCTGTTCCTTTTGGACATTACGAGTGGAATGTCATGCCTTTCGGGTTAAAAAATGCACCTTCTGACTTTCAATATATCATGAATGATATTTTCAATAATTACCAAAAATTTATAATTGTCTATATTGATGACATTCTCGTTTTCTCTGACACGCTTGAACAATGTGATCGTCCTCGGGTCGGGTGGACCCTAGGTTGATCAGGTTAAAATGGAGTCGCCACCATCCATTGAGTTCGGGTGTGGATGGTCACCCGAGTTTTATTGATTTTTATTAAAAGACCAAAAATGTGAAATTTTAGGTTGGTCTAGCCAGATTCTAGGTAAGGGGGTTTATTTGAGAGGGCGGGAAGGTGCTAGGCATCCGTCCTCTCCCGGTTCCCTGGTTACCTGGTTCAAAGATTATTTGGCCATTTATTAAAAATTTACAAAATAAGCTAAAAATAAAAACCTAGAAAGTCCTAAAGATAAGTATACAAAATAAAACATGCACCTAAACATTCATCGCAAATTTATTCAAATAGAAATAACAATAATCATGCATTCAAATTCATAAAAAGGAATACCCATTACATGCTTTCGAATCATAATATCATGATAAAATAAAAATAAAAATAAACAAATTAAAATACCTGTAGCAACCCAAGTTTGGATTGCTTTTGCAATCCCTTATGTGCTCTCGTCTGTTTTGAGCTCCTCAAATAGCTCGGCTTGGGAGGTGGCTATTGTGCCCTGCTTCAGATTTGGGAGAATAAATAAATTAATCTCTTTCTTTTTATCTCCTCCAAACGAGTCCTTAGGGTCGGTTCAAATTTTCTGGTTTTGGGTTGGGTGTTTTGGGTCCAGGTTGGTGGGTTCGGTTTTGGGTTGGGTTCTGTTCAGGTTTGGTTTTGGTTCAGGGGATGGTTTTGTTATTTTTTTTATTTTGGGGGGTGGGGTTGTAATGTAATTTTCTTTTTTTTTTTGGGTTTCTTTGTTTCTGTACGGAAGAAGAAGAAGAAGAAGAGGGGAAGAAGGAAAGGGAGAGGGAGGTGGAAGAAGAAGAAAAGAAGAGGGTTACGGAAAAGAGAGAGAGGCATGGAGAGGAGAAAACAGAGAGAGGGGAAGAGTTGCAGAGAAGGGGTTGAAGAGAGAGAGGGAGACACTGAGAGTGAGAGAGAGAGAGTTGCAGAGAAGGGGCGGAAGAGAGAGAGAGAGAGAGAGAGAGAAGAGAGACAAAGTTGCAGAGAAGGGGCAGAAGAGAGAGAGAGGGAGACACGGAGAGTGTGGGAGAGGGTAGAGAGAGAGAGAGAGAGAGGTCGGGAGTCCTGTTGAGGAAGAAGGCTTGGGGTTAAATAGAGATTTGCTTGGGTAATAAATGAGGATGTTGGAGGTCGTTGGAGGTTGAGGTAAAGAGTAAAAAAAATCAAAGAGGAGAGAGACGGTATTCGGCGGAAAAGGAAAAAAATAAAATATTGAATACGTATAACGAGGATGTTTCTTATCCAAAATTGTCGCTCGGCGAAAAACTCAAAATTACCAAAATGCCTATCGACTTTCCGAACTCGGATTTTAACGATTTTACAGTCGTTTCGAAGCTTGTGACATGTAGAAATCGAATCTAAAGTTAAAAAGTTGTTTTGACTTTCAAAACTTATCAGTTTTGATCAAACAGAAAGTTGGGCGTAAAAATGTCATTTTGATGATTTTTTAGAATTTTTGAAGAATTTTACACACAAAGATAAGGGAATTAAAAGTGATTTAAGAGTTGCCGATTCTCAAGCCAAGCCTTCAAGGAGCTGCAAAAACAAAAAAAAAAACTACACGTCAGTGCAAATTTGGGTGTCTACAGTTCCCCCTCTTTGTCTGAGTCGCGAGCGATAGACGACAAAGAAAAGACATGACCCCAATTTGCACTGTTCAATGAAATTGTGCTTTGTGCCAAAATTACTCTTCATATTTAAACTTCCAATATTTTTGTGTTCTGTGTGTTTTTTTTTTTTTTTTTTAAATTCTATCAAAGGAATGTGTCGATTCTCGAAAAGGTAAATGCTTGTCTTTCAAGAGGCGACGTTGCTACATCTCATGAAGACAAAGCACAAAGGACTAAACATGTATAGCTCAGAGGTGAGAAGGTTTCAAGTTTCTTTCAATGATCATTTTATTTCTTTTTTTTTGGAAGTTCAATTTATGAGGAATATGTTTGACTAAGAGCAACGTTCAGTTCATGAACTCGCAGATTACTGAGGACTATGACTTATCAGAGTTAAGTCTAGTCATCATTGAGCTGCTTCAAAGGATTGGACAGGTTCCAACCTCAATGATTAATGTCGCAAAACTGTCTAAAATCAGGTCCACTTGTAGACGAGATTCAAAAGAGACAAAATTGCTTTTGACTAAACCGACTATTACAATACAATCTCTTGTCTTCTTGCTTCAATTATCTCTTCAGCTTGATCAGCTTTTGTTCTTCTTTGAAGGTCCCGCTTCCTTGTTGTGTTTGAGTGATCTTCATTGGAGGACTAACAGGAAGCCTTCTTTTAAGTGCATTCCATTGGGACGTTGATATGCTATTTTTGTATTTCATCATGAGTTGCGTCTTTTGGGTTTGTTCTCTTTTGGCTCTGCCTCTGCTGAAATCTGGTTATTCCTTAGATTCTTGGGATAATTGGCTTTGCTCGTCTCTCGCTTGATGTTCCCAAATTTCTTCGCAAGACCTTTGCTTTGACTAATTCTCCTTTGTTCCCAATTCTTGTCTTTTTCTTTTCTCGCCCGCAAGGCATTTGCTCTGAGTGATTCAGTTTTTTCTCCAACTCTTTTCTTTTCTTGCACCCTGTGATATCTGTAGCTTAAAGGAAAAACAAAATACAAATGCAAAGATAGAGATAGAGATTTTTTTAATGATTTTTTTGTCTTTTTCTTTTTAATTTTTTTGTTCAACACTTCTTTTTTTTCTTTTTTTTAAAAGTCCTAGATTTATCATCCTTGACTTCAACATTTTCTTTATATTAAGATGATCAAATAGCCAGGTTAACCCTCTTCAAGTGAATAGCAAAGATGGTTGCAACCAAAATCTTAAGAGTTTGAATTCATCCCCGATGATTATCAGAGATAATGTCATATTTCAACTTTTGAGAGAATGAAAGAAATGTTCAGCTCGACCTGATCAAGACTGCCAGAATGATACTAGACCAAGTTGTTCAAAGATGTCAGATAAGATGATAACAATTGCCTCAGTGTAGATATATCCTTCACTTCATTGGATGATCTGTAGATACTGTTGTGCTCTGCTGAAAGTAACAAGATGATTCCAAATTGATGCTAGAGGTTATTTTCTTCAACTGACTTAAAAAAATTTCTCAGTTTTTTTTTGCCTCTAGCGGCTGTTACGGTTTTCACCAAAGCTAGCTTCCACATTATTTTTCCATAACAACGCCTTTGCAGGTTTTCATCGTGCACGTGATCTTTTCAAGCTTTTCTTTCCGTCATCATCAATCAAAATAGAGTTAAATTGCCTTACAATTAAAGATTATCTTGATCAAAAGAGGACTTATCATATAGGACGAAACGAAGGCTGGTTTAGGTTTATGAAAGAAAGATAAAGAGGCTCAAAGACTATTTTTTATGAACCGGGTGGATTGGGATTGCACAACTCTAATACATTTTTTTTTCTTCATGAACTCTTCCCAAAAATGAAACTTTTTTTCCCTAAGTATATTTCATTTTTTTTCTTAACTTTCTGCAGATATGACACTTCTTGCCCCAGCTTTGAGTATTGCCCAATTTCCTTTCCAAATTTTTTTGGACTACTTGATTTTTTTTCCAATTTTCACCCTTCTTTTTTCCTTTTTTTTCCTATTTTTTACTCTCTCTCTCTCTCTCTCTCTCTCTCTCTCTGTTGAAACCCAACATCTATTGCCCCAGTTTGTGAATCTTCAAAATAATTTCCCAAAATTCTTATTGATTTCTCTTTTTTTTGCCCCAGTGTGGGGTATCCCTTGATTCTACCTCTTAGCCCATTGTGGGGTATCTCTTGATTCTACCTCTTTGCCCCAGTGTGGGGTATCTCTTAATTCTAATTCTTTGCTCCGATGTGGGGTATCCCTTAACTCTACTTCTTTGCCCCAGTGTGGGGTGGCTAATCCCAGTTAAGGTCATAGAAAATAAAGGATAAAGCTCAAAAGGTTTAAACTAGGGATTTTATGAAATGAGGTTTCAAATGAAAAATGGCCTTTAATCATTTCAAGATAAAATTTAATTTCAGGCAAAATATTTTTTATTCTAAATTGATCGATTCAAGAAAAATCCTCTCGATGCACCTGTGCTGAAAAGAACCTTCTTCACAGTATATGATCTTCTATGATTGGCTTGAACTTTCTGCAAAAAGCTGCTCAATGTAACAATATCTTCTTTAGTCTTGAATCTCCTTTTAGAAAAGTTCAAATCCTTACTTTCTTGTCATATGCTCTGACCATGCACCCATAAGGGGTTTTTCATGAAAAACGAAAATTCAGTATTGTTCTTTGATTACATCCAATCTAATCTGGCATGAACTCTTTTATCTCCTAAACTCCAATGATGTTAATCAGATTAAAAATAATTGACAGTTGAATCTTCTTCAAATTGAATCTCTTGACCTTATTAACTTGACTCTCATACTTGATCTTTTTCCATTCAGATTCTCAACAATCTTTCCTTCTCAACTGACTTCACTTTAGGCAAAATTGACGATCTGTGAAAATGGGGTCCGTATCTAACACTTGGCAAGTCTTGACACAACCGAGCAAAAACATTTATACAATCATTCACTCTTTTGTCTAAAGAATAACAAAACTCCAACTTTCAACTATTTTGGGTCCTTCTCCGACCCCAAATTTATGGTCATTGTCTCTTCAATATTGGGCTACACACCCATTTTTTCATTTCAAAAGTTTTTATTTGGTTGCTAAGATCATAACAATATGTAGAAAATGCATGACTTTTTCAAGATTTTTTTTTTTTTTTTGTGTTGAACCTTCTTAAATTGCTCTTTTCAAGATCGAAGGTTCGTGTAAATACAGAACCTCGAAAAGAGTGGATACAACTAGACTTAGAAATCCTGAATTCTTGCCTGCATCTCATGGGTTGCTTCATCTCCACTTTCCTTCTCAATGTCCTGTAGCTCTCTTTCCTTTTGCACTTCAATTTGTTGCTTCTCTATTTCCTGAATTGCCATTCCCAATTGCACCACGCTTCTCACCTTTACCTCTACCTTATCCATTTTGTCATTCTTTGCTAGCTCAAAATGTTTCACACAGGTATCAAGCACCGTCCTATTGGTATTGTTGAAGTAGACCCGAACTCTTGTTCCGATTGGAGCAATTAGCAAAGAAGGGTCAAAGTCAGCTTCCTGAAAGATCATGTTAACCCTGGATGTTCCTTCCCCATTGTGAGGCGGCTGAGGGTTGTTGATGACATTTTGCGCCTGCTGAGGGGAAGAGTCAAAAACGAGTTTTTCAGCATCCAACAGATCTTGAACCTTATGCTTCAAACCCCAACATCTTTCCGTGGGATGCCTTGGTGCACTCATGTGGTATTCACAATAGACATTAGGGTCATATCGAGGACCCTTGATTGCTTCAGGATTTGGCTGAACAAGGGTCACATAACCTCCTTTGAGTAGACTTGGGAGATGATCTGTGAGTTTCATTGGAAGGGGTGTAAACACTCGGTTCTTCCTAACTTGATAGAAGTTAGCTGGATTTTGATTA
>JAUPMG010162755.1:0-10768 GCA_031762675.1 Pachysandra terminalis | reverse complement strand
ATTCCCCTTCTGACCAGTGAACTTGGGGAATTTAGGACTCACATAGTCCTTGGGATATGGTTTGTTCAGGAGTGAAATTGAATAAGGAGGATAGAAGTCACTGCTGATCCATGATGGATCTCGAGTCCGTGACCACTTTAAAAGTGATTCTACCTCCTCAAGGGTGGCAAAATGAGGAGTAGAGGATGGTAATGCTGATGGAATGGATGGTGAAATAACTGGTGGGGCAGTTGCTGGTGGTAGAATTATTTGTGGAGGCAAAATACTGGTGAGATTCTCAAAAACCCTGATGGGTTCTTCTCTCGAAATACTAGGAGTGATGACTGGTGGAAATGTAGGTAATTGTCACGACCCGATCCGGACCACAATTCTGCCATCTCTGGAGTATAACCTTTGTAAGGGCTTTCACCAATCACCGAGATCTGCCGTTGTGACATGTGAAATGAAGTCCAGAAATTCTCCTTTGTGTAGAAAGAGAATGCTTGGGCAACATTGAGTGTAGGTGCCCTTTCGATAGGAGGCATCTGTTGGAGACCAAATTTTCTAAGGAACCTTTGGGATTATAAGATTCCACGACATAGTTGTTATCTAATCTCGTAGGCAGACACCCAGATAAAACGGTTATAACAATGGCCACAAGAGAATAGAGTGTCTCACTCTTATCTACCAAAGTGAGGCGATGTAGTGGAGCTTGGGATCGAAAGCTGTTGTCTTTTAGACCAGGCAAGGGCAAAAGATATGGGCGAAATATGAATTATGACTCCATATCAACCAGCGATATGAAATCAGTATCCTTTTTATGCCTAGCGCCATCCCACAAAGCTTGTTGGAACGTCAATCTTCATATTTGCATTCTACGAAGACGAGGGGAGGAGGCCCATACCCTTGAAACTGATCAAAGATAAACAATTGAAGAAACACAATAGGAATGAAAGACTCAATCTCATACCTGCCGAAAGAAAGTGCCAAGTTCTCGTCAAGTAGATCCAACTAATAATATAAAGTACCCAAGAACATTGGCACCAATGGGAACCGATAGCCTTGTACCATACGTACGGCCATGGTGAAATGACGTTCCTGAACTTCTCAAGAGGGAGGCTCTAAAAAATGTATCTCGATAGAAATAAAGCAAGGAAAGTCTCAAACATATAAGGTGAATGATATCCCGTGCCAATAATAGATTCTAACCCACCTTCTCTATCATTCAAAAGACTAATTTCTTTGAAAAAGTAGCAGATCCATCCACTAAATGAAGTCTGTGGACCACGATCTCTCAGAGCTCGTGTCGAATACTTGGAAGGCTCTTTCGATGATTTTTGTGCCTTTAACAACTCCTCAACAATCTGTAACTCTTCTTCATCGAGAACAATAGTCATTGGGTCTACATCACCAACAATGTCAAGACCAAGCAAAATATGAAAATCCTCTAAAGAAGGGGCGAATTCATCCCAAGAAGATATGAATGTATGGGTCGAGGAGTTCCAACGACATAATAGTTGGAAAATGGCCCTTTTGTCGATATGAATGTTCGATTCATAACACGCCTTGATAGTACTTTTTTAGCCACACATGTCAATCTTCTCTCTCGTTGAAATGTCCATAAAAACAACTTGGCAACATTCCAACCATCCCAAGGAATTGTGAGGATGAGATTTGAAACGAACCCTACTAGGAGGATAATGACCCGCTTCAAAACAAAAGCGAGGTGTAGAAAGGATGTTAGGCACGGTGCTTGCCTTGGCACTCAAAACAGGAAAGATACACGTTAGATTATCAATTGAATATTCTAACAGATCCAAAGATGGAGGAACACAACTCCAAAGCTGATCCTCTAGGATGGGAGTCATTCAACCAATTCAATGGAGGATTAGCATCTTTGGCATACTTCAACGGCAATGATACTCTTGCGAGGCGTTTCTTGCCCATCAAAAGAAAAACGATGATATGAGTAAAACAAAAGGAAAAAGATGAAGGAAGGACTTTGAAAGAGAACAAGGGCCATAAAGACTAAAAGAAAATAAGTTTCCTCTTCTCCCCTAGTATATATATAACAGGACACAGAATGCGAAGAGGCTCCAAAATCAAAAGAAAGAAAACAGAATTAGTGCCAAAAACCTGTATGTAAATAACAGGTACCTCGAAACTTAGAGAAATAAATATGCATAATCCATAAGAAACTTGGATGCATATAGTAGTACGCAAAAGAAGAGGATTTCTTAAATAGAGACGTCATTTGGCGTCAGACATTTGAAGATTGAAGTTAGAATACAAAATCAAAAAAGAAACAGACCATTCTAATGCTCAAACATCGGTACGTTAGTATCAATACTCGAGTGATTCAAATAGCAGAGTTATCTCTAAGTAGGAACTCTTGTATGCACACTTATGATGCAAAATTCGGTAAACAATAACAATTCCTGATTGATTCCTATATGACCCTGCTTGAGGATAATCGTCATGGTTAGGGGGACTGAAATGTAGATAGCGAAAATTCCAAAGATAGACATCTCAATGAGATGACATGCGGTAATATCACAAATGATTATTTGAGTCATGAATCAAAATAAAAGTCTAACTCTTGATTAAGATATTTTGATGAAGCACGCGGGAAGATAAATAATACATTGCTAGTGACTAATGTTGAAGTTATGCAGATTTATGAAGGCTACATGATGCCATGATCATCCGACAAAAAGGAACACACAAGATTACTCCACGTCACATGCGCCAAAGAGATGAGTCTCAAGAAAATACACACCTCCATCTAGAGTGAGCCTCGACGACGTAAAAGGTCAAATAGCCTCGACAGTACTAAGGCTGAATAGCCTCGACAGTATTAACGCTAAACAATTTCTGCCTAAGGGAAAGACAACCCTGATGGTAAGAGAGGGAAAGACTGCCCTTGAGGTGTGCCTCACGTTCACCCAAAGAGATGCTTCTCGGTGAACACCCACTTTCGTCCAAAGTAACCCTCGAAGACGTCAGACATATTTCCGTTTAGAGGGTACCTCTATGACGTCAGACAAGCCTCGATGGTACTAAGATTGAACGGTCACGACAGTGCTAAGGCTAAACAGCCTCAAAAGTATCAAGACTAGACAGTCTCGATGATACTATGACTAAGCCTCGATGGTACTAAGACTGAAAGATCTTGATAGTGCTAAGGCTAAAAGAGTCACCATCTAAAGGAAAATACAACCCTTAAAGATGTAGAAGACACATCTCCGTCTAAGAGGGAATCTAATGATGTTGAAGATGACAAATCTCGATAGTTCGATGATTCCAAGACCAGATGGTCTCGAAGGTATCAAGGATAAAGAGATTTCACTTGTGCCAAGACTAGCTGGTCTCGAAGGCACAAAGGCTAAGAACAGCCTCACCTAGTAGAAGTGAGATGGACACGCCAAAGGCAAAGAATGCCTTTGACGGTGCCAAAGACCAAGTGAACTTGGCAATATTTGATAAAGCAAGATTGACGCACCAAAGGCAAGAATGCCTTCGACGGTGCCAAAGATCAAATATAGTTAAACCTTTGACATGTTGAATTCTAATGGTGCCAAGGGCTAAGATAGCCCCAATGGTATCAGATACATAACTCAAATACGTCAATAGCAAAGTAACATTAGTGAACATTCCATGTTAGGCGAAATCGCATTAGCGCCAAAGACCTTCGATGGCGCCAAAGGTTAAAGGATATCATGATATTGCTGATTTGTTAAAAATATGCCAACGCCTGTCATTGGCGTTGAAGGCATAGTGTACACTTTGCTGATTTCAAAGAGGGATTTAGCGATCTAAGGAAAGGAGGGGTGTGAGGCTTGCCCATTGTGAATTACGTCTATGTTCATAATGACAAATTTGTGGTTTGTCATAATGGCAAAGATGTAATTTATTAATATAATTTTTGAGGGGACCACTTCAGAGGCAGGGATAATTACCACTAATTACCCCTGAATTAACATATTAAATACCATTTAAAGGGAATTTTACCTACCACCACCCCTCCCTAAATTGCTATAAATAGTAGCTTCTGTTTCCAAACAGAGGGAAGAGAATCTAGGGGTAAGTTACAATTTCTACAAATGTGGCTCTGAAGTGTGCTCATGAAGCTCCAAACATCATGGCTCACTATTTCTTCTAGTCCTAATTGGTTTTGTGTTTTCCTTCTCATAATTTTTCTCTTTTGTTCTTCTATTGAAGACGGTGTATGGTCGACTAGCGACTTAGACTTCTGTCGAGTCAATAATTCTTTATTGACGACACTTTTACGAAACGAACCTAAATAGAAGGTAGTGAAACGTATTCGTAGATACCTATGTGGGACAACAAATTTGCAGCTAGGAGGATGCTGCGATGCAGACTGGGCAGATGATCTAGACGGTCGAGAGTCGGCTTCAAGATGCACATTCTTGCTTGGAGGAGGGGCCATGTCTTGGAGTGGCAAGAAGAAAGTTTGCGTCGCATTGTCCACTATGGATTCAGAGTACATAGCTTGTTGTGATGTCGTCCTTAAGGCCGTACGATTGAGGCAATTCTTACAGGATCTTGGAGTCTTCAGAGCTGGCATAGGGCCGATCACCATCTATAGTGATAGTATGGCAGCATTGGCCTATGCCAAAGACCCCAAATATCATGGCAGGACAAAGCGTATCGACATTCACTATCATTACATTAGAGACAAAGTTGCACATGGAGACGTCTCCCTTACACACATCCCTGCTCAGTAGATGACATATGATCCCATGACTAAACCTATAGCTAGACAAGCTTTTAAGGTTCATGTCAAAGAGATGGGATTACGTAGATTGTGATTTTTGTTAGTGGAACAGTTTTATTTACATTTCTTATGTAGACATCCCATATTATATTTATATTTTATGTGTGAGAATTCACTACAAAATATCAGCTCTTGGAACCGCCGGCCAAACCCTCTCAATCGTCGTCTACTCTATTGTCGGTGTTTACGAGAACCCCCGAGAAATCCCTTGTCGCTGTAGGTATTCTCGGCGGTTTACAAACTAACTGCCGACCATTGTCCCATATTCCTCGGCGGTTTACGGATGCCGACCATTGTCCTCTATTAGGCGGCGGTTTAGAACCGCCGACCATTGTCTTCTCCCGCATGGACCGCCCTGAAGAGGTCCCAACTACATCCTCCTAATGGTCTGACATAGTGAATCTACAAAAGAAAAATAACTTGAAAAGCAATTATGTACGTGTGTGTGTGTAATCAATCAAACCATTAATAGTTGCATCTTAAGCAAAACATAATTTAGATAGTAACAAAACCTCGTAGACAAATTTTCAATGTATCAGTACTAAAAGTGTATCAAATCCTATAACAAATGCATATATGTTAAATTTTGAGTTGTAAAGTAATTAACAAATGCATATATGTGAAATTTGTTGCTTCAAACAATAAACAAAAAAACTAGTAACTGAAATACTCAGTTCATTCACTTAAACACTTTATGCTATGCATAACATAACACTTTATGTTATGCATGTTCAAAAATGAAGTTTCTTACATGTAACTCATGCTTTACAGCCATACATGGTTTTCAATATTTCTTGGTGGTTCGTACAGATTGCAATTTACAGTGATTACACAAACTCAACATCCGATGTCTAAAAGAAAATAATGGCAACTATTGTTGTCTATGACTTTAGAAACAAAACATACAATGGAAAAAGAAACGAAAAGATAAAACAAAAAAAAATTAATGGTGTGTGTTTTGTGGTCAACAAAGAAGAAACCTTCTATGTCCTCTGCAACTCTACAGGCAGCAAGAGATTAAAAATAGAGACGCCATTAAAGCACCTTCATAGACACAGTAACTTCAATATTTCAATACAACTGAACAATCACAAAAGCTACATTCAAACTACAAAAAAAAACCCATCTCAATTCAAAGGGAAAGAAACCAAAATTTACTCCATGAAGCTCAACACTATAAGAAAATTTCAGCATATAACATTAACTATCAGCAAAAAACGAAACCCCATTTACAGAAACCCAATACCCAGATAAATAAATACCATTAAATGTGCTTAAAGACGCTGAATTCTCTTAAACATATGTCCTATATTGTTGAATTCAAGAAAAAAAGTAAAAAACAATGCTGAATGTGTGTTAGCGAAACTGAAGGATTTCGTAAAGATAGGGAAAATCCCTGGCCCGAACTCAGGGGGTTTGGTTCAACTTTGCAGATAGAAGAACTGCTCCTCATTGAAATCCAATCCACAGCCAGTTAGCGAGAGCTGGGTTATGTTCCGGGTAACTTCTTGGTGTGGTTTACACTACTCTTTTGACAATTAGTAGGCAAAACACCCAAATTATCTATCTAAAATGGAAATATTCAAAAAAACCATCTACAATATTTAAAGAGAGGTGATGTTCATGAACTGTATAAATTATAATCTTAAATTGTAAATAAACACAAATAATTTAAAGGTGAGACATACCTCAATGCAGCATGTGCATTTTCAAGCTAGATATAACCTGCAAGTAAATGATGCATGTTTAAAGTTTTATGCCCATTCAGAATTACCAACTATTTTACTCCCTAATTTTATGATTGGAATATTTCTCTAAAAATTTCGGCACCTTCACTGCGTGTTTCTTCAAATATGTTAGCTAACATAACATATTGTACTCTCGATTACCCATACTAGATAGATAAACGAGAAGCACATAGTCAAGTAAACTACGTATCCGAAGAACACACAAAAATGGTTGCCAAATTTAAAAGAGAAATAATCAAATCATAAAACAACAAGTAAAATAGTTGTTAATCAAAAACTGTCCACTGGGATAATCCAAAATGTTATATATGTGATAATGCATCTTCATATATATATCCCATGGAAAATCGCAATCCCCTTAATGAAGTGCAATGCATCCATAGAAAGTAAAATGAAGAACAAATCACATATATAACCTTTCAGATGGGCAATGCATTAAACACTCTATATATACCATATAATTCCACCAATACCCCCGTATCTCTGTTTTTCAAGGCATTCACGCACTTCTAGTAATTCATAATAATATATAAAACATGCAGGAATAAGAATAGAAATACTAAACTAACTAAACATGCTTAGACAGCAAATTAAGCCTGCATCAAAACATTAGTGACGTCTTTAAGCCAGTAGGTCACCCACAAGGGGAGGAGCTTATAGCCGAGGAACCTGGGGTCAGTATGTAGAGCCCAGTACCTCGTTCACTAAAAAATGATGACTTCCTAAAATTTCACTTGTAATGGGCATTTTTATCTAAGTTATCTTAACTTTATCCTATAGACTGACTAGTGCTTATAGTAATGATTTATTTTTTTTTCCCTTGTTCTAAATCCCATGAAAGTAGTAATTAAGCTAGATGAATCTTAGAGGGACTTTGTTGGAAGGTAAGGGGAGAGAAAGGATCACTTGGCTAGGTGTAATTGCCGTCGACCCTAGTACCTACTGTAGGTACTATAGTCTTGGTATCTTTCTAATGGTTTTACACCATTCCAATCACTTGAAGTTAAGAGAACCCCTATGTATAGACTTATGACAAAACTGAAAAAAATCTGAAACTCGGCTAAATCTATTCTATGTTCTTCCCAAGATACTCTGTTTGATGATCATGCTAATGCTGAACTGGAAGTATAAGGATCTTGCCAACAATCTTGAAGTGCATACAAGGCAAAAGGCTAGAGTTTATTGGCTTAATTTGTCTGATGACAATACCTCTTACTTTCAAAAAACCTTGGGGTCACAAAGCAGGAAATAAAATTATGAGCATCAATCATAGTGCTGGTGAGTAGGTGGAGGGCCAGGCAAACATTGCAAAAGTTTTTATGGATGACTTCACTGAGTGTTTGGGTACTGCTCTTCCTAACACTTTGGGGTCTTTTGATTCTTCTGTTTTCTTAGGCAATGTGTTAAATGAACTCGTTTTGATTGCATCCCTAATCGAACTCCATGAACATATTCCCAAACTCACAATATCAAAGATAAATTATAGTTTAGATCAGCACCAACAAATTAAAGGAAAGATGACACAGATGGATCATACTCAAAATGATGGAATTGTTGGTTTGTGTCTTCCATGCTGCCTTAGTTCCTTAGATAAATAAATTAATTAGTGCAGATTTAATCAATAAGAAGACATGAATCTATTGACAAGTTCTTTTATTCTAGTCATTTGTGTTCTAGACATCTAAATTCACCATTAATCTAATAATCCAATCACTTTATCTTATGTTAAACAAAATTGTTTGACATTCACTAGTGACTAGGCTCTGACTCAATCTGATTGTTCTTTCATTTGTTTAATTTTCCTTTCAACTCTTTGCGAAAAATGGTTAGCCAAATTCAAGATTTCGAACTTATGAATCTAATGTAACCTAAATAAGAAAAAAAAAAGAAGATATTTCCATCTTTTTCTTGTTATATTTTCACTTATTTTCTTTTAAACTAGTATCAACTGATACTATACTTACATGAGAAAGGGTAGTCTCCTTTCTCTTTTCTTGCCGTCACACTCAAAATTTTACACTTTTCTTTTGAGCTACTTGCATTGCAAAACTGGATAGGACTTTCAATGAGGAAAACAACAAAGCAAACCAAAGCTTCTAAGTCTTTTCTCAGCCCTATTTCTTACAATCCCCTTCTTTTGATTTTTCAAAGGTCATGCCAAAGCATTTGTGACTCCCTAACACTATTCCCACTCAAATCCCTAAAATTAAAGACATCAAATCCTGTTCTAACTCATAGAGCCTCAAATAGAACGAAGTCAAAGTATGAACCATCTGATCAAGCAAACATCTTCTAAAGCATCTAATATTTATGAAATTTAGCTAAAAATTTCATTCTTTAGCATCTAATATTTCTTCTTGAAATATTCCAGAAAATATAACAGTATAATCCCTATAATTTTGGTGTTATAGAGATTACCTGGTTAGATGAAGGGTCGGCGGTGAGCAAGAAGGAGAGGGCGACTATTGAATGCTACGGTGACAGCGATGGCAATGGCGATGGAGACAGCAACGGCGACGGAAACGGAAAGGACAAAGGCGATGGCGACGGCGATTGAGCACAAAGAGGCAGCAGTGCAAAAGAAGGCAGGAGCGAGAAAGGGAAAGAGAAAGGGTTTTTCGCGGGTTAAGAACAAATGGCATTTCTCGGCGGTTTTTTGAAAACCGCCGAGCAATACCCCTTTCTCAGCGGTTTTACTTAAATCGCCGTCTATGCTTTCTCAGCGGTTGTTAAAAAATCGCTGACCATTACACCTTTGTCAGCGGTTTTCATATAACTGCCATAGATGAACCAAATTAGGCCACGGATAGAAAAGGGATTTCTCGGCGGGGTTTTAAAAACCGCCGAGCAATACACGTACGTTATCGGCAGTTGTTAAAAACCGCCGACCATTACACCTTTGTCGGTGTTTTAAATAGAACCGCCATATATGGACCAGATTAGGGCGCGGGAAGAAAATGTCATTCTCGGCGGTATATTAAAAAGCGCCGACCATTAGACCATTATTGGCGGTTCCAATTATAACCGCCGAGAAAGGGTTAATTTCACCCGGGAAATTTCTCGAGCGAAGGGGGTATTTCTCGGCGGTCGTAAAAACACCGCCTACAATAGGTCATTTCCACGGGATTTTCTAAGCACGAAAGGGGTTTGTCAACGGTCTAATAAAAACCGCCGAGTAAACATTATTAGCCGACGGTTTTTATTAGACCGTCGTTAAATACCGCCGGCAAAAACCCCTTTTTGTAGTGATTTAATAGAGTTTATCTTTCCATGAGGCATGAGATTATGTATCACACACACAATACCTCCATATATGAGGATATGGATATGACATGTCACCAGGTCAGTGGTCGACTTCTCACATAGTAACCAGCTCTGGCGCATGCATTGCGAGCAGGATGAGACATTAAGATGACTTATGACATCGGGAACATTTAGAGGACTCTATGAGTTATATGTTACCCTGGGAGAGCCAGGATGAGATTCCTCAGGGAATCGTATATTACCTGATAAAGCCAAATTTAAGACATTAATCAAGGTGCTTGAGAGTTGTGACTTGGATTGAGGAGCTTAGGTTAAGCGCATAGATTGCGACTAGAATAAGATCCGTACGATGTTGGAAGTTGACAAACTCTTGGATAGCCACAGAACTCCACCGTAGCATGTGTTGCATACCACATGTGCTATTAGTGACGTTTCCTTTGCGAGCAAGTGAATGGATTCCTTTTCCTTGCTGTGTGAGATAAGGATGATCTTAGATTGGATCAACTTATACCTTTATTTCCTTTGACCATGTTATGCAGTTGGATCTAATGATCGCTACCCTAGCATACTTTCCTATGGCCATGCATTAGATGGTTGAATTGGGGTTTGTCTAGGAAAACAGTTAAGTCGATGCTGAAAGGCATGAGGCTTAGGGAAGACTATTTGGCATCGCATTTAGAGAGATACGATTCACAGAGATATGTGCTCACATTTTAAAATTATCATTTGATGTTTCACATCTTTTACTTATATGTACTGATATATATGTAGATTATATTAATTATTTTAAATGAGCACATTAACATGAATCTAGCGATTGGGTATAGAGTGTAATAACCTGAACTTTTATAGATATTAATTCGTTATTAATTATAAATATAGGGATAAATTGAAATTTTAGTAATATAGTTACATCTTTGACTTTGACTGCTTGTGATTGGTGGGTTGCACAATAAGAAACTAAAGTGCGTCACACACA
>JAUPMG010162744.1:0-10768 GCA_031762675.1 Pachysandra terminalis | reverse complement strand
TATGGGTTGATTCGGTGGCTGGACGGATGGAGAAAACGAGAGTTGCAGGTGGTCTTAGCAGCAGAAAACGAGGGAGAGAGATGGAGGTTTGGATAAAAAGGGGCTGCTGGGTTTTTGAACAAGTGAAGAAGGAGTTGCAGGTTTTTTTTTTTTAGGTGGGCAGAAGATGAAGATGAGAGGAGATGGATGAGGATTTTTTGGTATTACAGGTGATTTGGAATGGGTTTAATGGGATTCGGCTGCAACAGGTCGGAGAGGAGAGGGACGAATATGAGTTTGAATTGGAGTGGAAGTTAGTTTGGATTGGGCTGGCAAGGGTGATGTTTGTTTTTTGTTGTTGCAAGATCAATGGGATAGTAGTAGGTGGTGTTGGAATTGGAGTTTTGCAGAAAACAGAGGAGTGGCAAGTAGAACAGGGCAGCAGGAGGTTGAGGATGGTGGTGCTGGCCGGAGCTGGTTTTGGTGTGGTTGATTGGGGCAGTAGGGAAGAAGAAGAAGAAGAAGAAGAAGAAGAAGAGGAAAAAGAAGTTACCGATTTGGATGAGGGATTCGCCGGATTCCGGGCGGTGCCGGAGAAATGAGGTCGGATGGGGAGGTGCCGCCAAACGTCGCTGGAGATCGCCGCCGCCGCCGGAGCCGGAGAAGAGAATAGGTATTAGGTTTTTTTATTTAGGGTTTCGGTTGGGGAAGATGATGAATAGTGCTCTCCCCTCTTTGTTTGTTTTTTTTTAGGGTTTTTGTTCTCATTTTATAGATGGATTACCCTAGGGTCTGTTTTGCCATGGTGTAATCAAATTAAAGCTTTTTTATTTTTTTATTTTTTTCTTTTATATTTTCTTCTTTTTACATTTAGTTCTAAGAAAAACAATGAAAGAAAAATCTCCCTTCCCACGCGCGCAAAACGATCTCTAATGACGCGCCACCTCGCCTAAACTGCTATGTGGCAAATCACTTTGTAAAAGTTTCCAAAATAACCCCAATGACTTTTCAACTTCGAAATTTGAAAAATTCAGTCATTTGAAAGAGTTTAGTCTGCCGGAATCAAATCCAAAGTCGAAACTTGTTTTGATCCTCAGAAATTGTGAGTTTGACCAAAAAGGCTATCAGGGGCAAAATAGTTATTTTTCTCAAAAATCTTGAATCTAGGCAAAATTGTACTCGTTGGAAAGCATTTTTCGTCTAGAATTCAGATTTAGAGTTGAAAACAGACTTTGGATGAGGAATCGAATAGTTAGGGGCACCAGGGGTATTTTGGTCATTTTTCAGGAATTTCAAGTTTTATGTGGAAATAGAGCGCATGGTAGGAATGCGATTCAGAGGGTGATTTGGAATTCCTAATTCTCAAGCCAAGCCTTCCAAGAGCTGCAAAAACAGAGAAACT
The DNA here is from genome assembly GCA_031762675.1 of Pachysandra terminalis. Classification (NCBI taxonomy): domain Eukaryota; kingdom Viridiplantae; phylum Streptophyta; class Magnoliopsida; order Buxales; family Buxaceae; genus Pachysandra; species Pachysandra terminalis. Next base: position 9,387 of record JAUPMG010162744.1, on the reverse strand, counting down.
GCACATCAGTGCAAATTGGGGTGTCTACATCAGTGATAGAAACAATAGTTGCAGATTCATTAGTTGAGCATTCTTAAGTCAATTATTTTTTATGTACTTTTCACTATGTAGAGTCAAACGCATTTTTTTTTTGCACATTTTATTTTCCTTTTGTAGAAATATTCTGCAATCTTTGTTCTTGTTCCGTCAACCAATGATGCAATGGGGAGCTCATATACTTCTTTTAAGACAAAATTCATACTCTCTTAGAGGTTGATTGTGTCTACATAATATCTATTTCCACGGAAATAAGACCTAGCCCATTGTTCTTTTCCAATTATATCTATTCAATCATATGCATGTTGGTTAATTACTTTAATTCTTTCCAAACTTTCATCACATTTGATTGTAGTGTAAGCTCTAGTTTCTTTTCATAACAAATCACGCAATGAATCATCCTTGAAATTACTCCAAAAGTTCACTGATAAATGTCAAATGCAAAAACTATGATGTGAACTCAAAAAAATCATCGGAATTGCTTTTCGAATACCTACATGTCGATCTGCCACTAGAGTTAAGAAAAGGCCAATGTATCGCTTTTGATAGTATAAACTCCCGTATGTATGCTCAAATCATTCCCAACAATCGTTGTTCTCAACCTCGGTCACTGCAAATACAATTGAAAAGATATCGTTATTTCCATTGACTCCAACTACAATTAATAACACCCCAGTATTATCCCCTCTTAGATGTGTACCATCAACTAATAGGTTTGGTCGTAGATGACTTCGACGTACACGAATACAAGGACCAAATGCCAAAAAGAAACACAAAAATGTAAAAACATCATTTCGGACCAAGTGCGTTATGCACCCCTCATCTCTTTGATGCAATTCTCTCATCAAACCCGAAAAAATCCGATATGACTCTTGGTAGAACCAAACATTAACTCAATTGCTTTTGATTTTGCTCTCACTGCCTTTGAATGGGATATTCTAATGTTGAATCTTGTTTCAATATCAATTATAATTTCATGAGGACATGTATCTCGATGCCTTTCTATTCTCCCATTTATCTTCGATGCTATCCATACCGATGTTGCTTGACGGTGGTCTCACCCACCTTTTCGTCTATAGACTGAACAAGTCTTGTTCTTATTATACTTTCCCACTTTGAAGGTTGGCAAGTTATGAAACCTCTTAGCATGCAAACCCCAAAGACATCCATCGGTTGCATACTACTTAACTGTTATGATGTTTGAGGATGTAGTGATTGGAATATGCTCACATTTTGTCTTGATTGCAAAATCTTGAAGAAAATTACTAGTGTTGTATAATCTGTGAAAGTGTCCAACAGAAAAATCCGAAAAACTACTTTCATCCATGTTACTATTAACACCATCATCCGTTTCCTCTTCCAACGGTTCTAGTAATTGTATAGTGGGATTAATATAGAACTCATCAACAAAATTTTTATTTGATTTTTCAAAATCCTCATTGACATTTACAGATGGTGTGCTACATCCAAGGATGGTATTGATTCTTGCAACATTGGTTTAGGACTAGAATACGGCTCTAGTTCAGACATATGATTCATAGGATAGAACCCTATCAGACTATACCAAAGAAATACAATGAAAAGTCATTAGTTTCAAATTTTAGGATGATATAGAACTATTTCTTTTATCATCTCCAGTATTCCTTGGAAATGATGAAGGGACATAAAATTTATTGGGATTTATGTCAATACTTGGACATTCATCATTTTCAGAAGAGCATTCACCATCAGTTGGAAACGGGTTGTCACACCTATAACTATGATCAACAATTCAATATCAAAAAATATGCATGCGGATTAATGATATGTATATGAAGCATTGCTAGCTTTGAAAGTCAAAATTATAAACGTACCTTAAAATGCCGTTGATATTTTTGGTAACTTTTTTATCATGATTTTTCTCTTACTCTATGTGATAACTTTGTGGTAAATCACAATTCCTACAAAATACATAATTGCGTATTAATCTTAAAGCTTATATAAAAGTTGCACTAGAGGGTAATGTGAATATATCTATATTACCATAAAGGAGGACTGCTCGACTCTCAATGCAATTGTTTCTTGATGTAAATGATAGTGGCATTACAATGTCGAGGGTACAATTCCATCATGACACTTAGTGGCTTTTCATCCTCCACCTCAATAACAATTGGCGTATGTTGGTCCATAAGATCCCTACTCTTGATCTTCAATTTTTTCATGCCAAATGATGACTTTGACAATTCATACATCTTAAGAACAAAATCTGAATAACTAATATTTTTGTTAACTCGATTAGCTCTCATGTATCTACCTACATAAATAGGATTTTGACTTTCTTGTTCTAACACTCCATCATAATAACATATCAGCGGTATATAAATAACATTCATTTCAATACAAGTACCTTATTTTAAAGTTGATAGAAAATGTAAGCCATGGTTAAAATATTAAAAATAAATAAAATAATAACAAGAGAGAAATGAATAACAAAGGCCCTTAAATTACAGAATATATATTAAATCATTAATGAATCTTGAAAAATACTTAGAATTGCACTTAACACATAAGAAACATAAAATCAAGCAACATATCGAGCAAATACAAACTGTGCTTCAAAAGCTTGGTAGTCTTGTCAAAGCACGGTTTGTATTAAGTTGTATTCTAAGACATACAAACAAAAACATGCTTCTTCTTATCTATTGCATCAAAGTTGGGTCATTATGTAAGAAAAAATAAATAAAGAATAAACAAAAACCAGTTTCTTCTCTAGCACAGTCGGGTCCTTCAACAAGGATAAATAGGAAGAATAGACAATAGAGGGCAAGATTTCGTGTGAAGCAGTGTGGTAACAGTCGGGTTCAAACTCACCAAATCAATATTGTACAACACTTACCTTCAACGTTGTCGTTACCGTCGCCGTCGTTATTGGAGCCCGTCGTCCCTCTCGTTGGTTCTCCAAAAGAAGAAATTGTGAAGACAACTTCCTCAAATCTGGTTTGAAGAAAACTTGATGCAAATGAGCTCAAATATGATTTTAATCTTTCTGGTATTTTTGGATTTGTGAAGAAGAAGAATAAGACAAAATAAGGATTTTGTGTTAAAGAGAAAAGATGGAAGATACTTAGGTCATTGAAATGAAAGATATGATTAGAGAGGACTTGTTGTTAAAAAGATATTTTTGGTAGAAATTTTAATTCAATAATGCTTTTGGCATTAAGTTTAAAACAATTATATTTTTGTTAAATGATAAAACATACATATATATATATATATATATATATATATATATATATAAAAGTTACACTCACAAGATAATAATAAATTTAAGTAAAAGTTATTTATTATTCAATAATCTAGGGTAGAATCGGACCGGACTACTTTAATATAAACTCAAGGCCGGCCCAAAAAACTAACCGGGCCCTAAATTTCAGCCCAATCCGACCCTACGGACTACTAACTCTTGCCCAAACCCACACAAACATAGGGGCCGGACTGATTGGGTCGGGCCGCTCACCCGACCCATTACCACCCCTACGATGGGATCTTATGTGAACCTCACAAGAGATTGACACTTGTTCATAAGTAGGCCCCACTAAGTAGGATGACTTACATTTTTAAAACCCTGTAAGAGACCTAATAAATTTGAAACTGGCTTCTACCTGAACTAATGATGGCCACTCTTTTTTGTGGCTCACCTAGGACAAGTGTTCACATAGCCCACTTCACAGAAGATCTTCATCCATTTGAAAGTCGCTAAAACAGATTTCGATATCGGTTCACAGCCTTATGGTTCGACCATCCAATCCGGTTCAATGTTGAAAGCATTGCTTATTTGGAAGATTTGGGTGTAAAGTGTAGAGCAGTAGCTATTACCGACCATAACCAACTATTTCTCTTTGGGCTTGAGCTCGTTCCCGAAAGCGTATTCGCTTTAGAACTTTCTATCTATAGAGAGCCAAGTTGTGAGGCCAATAGTAGAAAATTTCCACTTATAGAAAGGTCCTTTTCTCCGCTTGGCTCGATTCGAGCTCTCAATCTCTGCGAATCCGCCATGAAAAGGGGCAGACGAGGAAGGCAAGAACAACATCTGCAACTCGACGAGAAGTGGACTGTTAGACCCCTTAATCAAGACCAAGATCTCACACAACCCCCCAATTTCGAAATCCCACCTCCCCCTTCTCCGTCTCAAGGTAGTCTCGAGTCCACAGCCATACCCATCTCGAGATTCATCGTTAAATCCTCCAAAACAGCCTCGAATCGTCGAAACTCTAATAGCGTCTCTCGAAATCAACATACCCATGTCGTCGAAACAGAATTTCCTGAGAATTCTGAAGTGGGTTCTTCGTCCCAAAGCAAGACAGAGAAGAAACAAGAAGAAGAAAAAGAAAAACCTATAGATGGATCTGTGTCAGCTTCGACAAATGCTTCGAATGAGAAGGAGGATTTAATAGAGGCTTCTAATTCGTTAAAGGAGGTTGATGATGTCTTGAATTGGTTAAAAGAGTTACAATTAGGCGCAGAAGAACCATGTTCGTCCGAGGAGCAGCTGAGGATCAATGACCAGTTGCAGGAGGACGAGGTATTCTGATGAACTTTGAAGTCTTGTATACATGAAACATCAGTTGGCTTGCTTTCTCATTTTGTTTTAATTACGCTTAAATCCCTTTATTTTAATGGATATAAATGCAATCAGAAAGAAGAAATATTCTTTTCTTTAACGGGGTTGAAGAAAATATTGAAATATAGAATTTATTGAATTAAAAGAAACCTGTAATATAATTAGTAGTTCAGACTCTAATCAAATTACCCTGAAAGTGTGGCTTATATGCTCCAAACAAGAAATCAGAAATTTGGTGAAAGGCAAAAAATTGGTATAATTTGCAGAAAGGTTGTTCTATTATAATTTAAAAGACAAAAAATATAAATATGAGAAGAAAGATTTATTTGAATTTTTTTCTTATCGTCCTAGTCTAGTCTGGTTATCAATTACAAGCAAGATAGGCATCTGATTTTGAGGTTTAAATTGTTGTGAAGATTGTATAATCTGCAATTTAACTTGACTATGCAACTCTACCTGGAATTATGCACTTCCAAATACCTTTATGAATCTCTTACTGATGCTATGATCTTTTTTCCTTCAACGTTTCTTTGGATTCTTTTGTCCAAATGCCTACACATTCATGGTTACAATTTCATAGGATGAGTGTAGCTGATGTGAGGATGTTGAGATGGATGTGTGGAATGGCTAGGAACGAAAACATAAGGAACATATCCCATAGAGTCTAGGAGTAGTGGGAGATAAGATGAAAGAAATCAGGTTAAATTGATTTGGGTATGTAAAATAGAGACCAAGGAAAGTGCCTATATAGAAGAAGATGCTAGAGGTGCATATTGAAGGATCTAAAAGGACTAGAGGAAGAACGAAAGGGAATTGGCTGTAGTTAGTCTAGAATGAGTTGAATTCACATAATTTAACCAAAGATATGTTTTCTGATGGATAGGATCAAGGTTGTTAAAACACCTAGGTGAAGCTAGGCAATATACCCGCCTGTAGCCTAGGCGATGAGGCGGTTGCCCATGTTGAAATTTTTAAAGTAATCTGTTTTATATTATTCTTAAGTACTTTACTGCAAATTAAACAATGACATAAGCAATATTTTCTAAAATAATGATCAATGTGACATTTGGAACCAACATAGCCTAATGAAATGAGATATATTAGATGTTAGAATGATATGAATTCCAATCAATCAAAAAAGTAAAAACGTTATACAACCGATTCATTAGTAAATTATAAAACAGCTAGAAGTATTCAAGGTTACTTGGATGCCATTATGTGAAGGGAATGTAATGCTCATAAGTCAAAGGAATATAATAGTTAATTATAATACATCTTATTAAAAAAGCATGATTAGAGCTAATTAAATAACAAAATTAAAAAATCGCATTATCATAGCAATAATAATAACAAGAGAGATTGAAGTTAGGGAAAAAAAAGGCAGGAGATCCAGATAGTTATAAAAATTAAAAAGAAAAAGTCAACAACAAACTGTGGAATGTAGACAAGAAGTAGAGAATAGGAAGTACTTGTAGGAAAAAATGAAGAAGTAAAAGTGTCAAATGGTATGGTTAATTGTGGGGGGAGGGGAAGGAGGGAGGGAGGGAGAGAGGGAGAGAGAGAAGGTTTCCTGTAAAAATAAAAAAAAATAAAAAATCCTAAAACTTTAAGCAACAGTGATCAATGTTAGAACCATAAAAGGAGAGAGAAAGGACCTTACCTGGTCAATTGGGCATCGACTCCTTCATTTTCTAGTCGAATGGAGCCGTTATGAGCTTTTAAATGTAAAATAAATGATTTAATTAAGAATTATTAGTCAGTAAAAAGCTACTATTATTTAATTAAGTAATAATTTCTTATTAATAACCTAAAACGTTACTGTTTTCTAACATAAGTTATAAAGATAATAAGAATTCAAAATTATGCAATTAATTAGGCTAGGTGATCGTCTGACCCGAAATCATGCCTTGGCAGTTGTCTAGATGTCTAGGCACCTAGGTGCCTAGTCGACCGCCTTTAACAACACTGATTGGGATAGCAGAACAAGATTTGTGTTACTGACCCCAAGTAGTTCATATAAGACTTTGGGTTGTTGTTAGTGCACATGTCTCTTTTACAGATGATGTCGGGTATCTGCATAACATCTTATATCAACATAAGTAGTCATTAATATTGTTAAAGGTGACCACTTAGGCAACTGAGAGGTTTTCTTGAGGCCTTGATGACACTAGCCTAGGTGACCGCTTAAGAGGGCTTTCGAGCCAAGCGATCGCGTAGTTTGATTAAATAGTATTTATTTTACTTAAATCAAATAACTTAAATAATTATTAATTTATCAGTTTTAAGTTTTAGCTAAATGATTTATAGTTACTATAACCTTTAACTAAATGTAATTAATTTATTGTTAGTTAACTTTATATTTTTTAAGTTGTGGATACAAAGTCAAACATATTAGGGATTTCTTCATTTGGTAGTCGACAAGGAGGAAGGCTCTCAACTTACAAGCCCTCAACTCCACTAGACATAAGTATACCCTTCTTCATTCCCTCTCCTCTCATCTTCTCTCTTTTTTCCTCTTCAATTGTTGCATGTTGACTTTTTTTCATATCTCTCTCTCTCTCTCTTCAATGACAATGTAATATTATTCTACACCCTACAATTTTTTATTTCCATTTTTATAGCTCTCGTCAGTCTTGCAATTTTTCGTTTTTGATTTTTGCAGTCAGTACTAAACACTTTTTTGGTTTAGGTGTTAGAATGGCAACATCCAGTATTTTAAACCAGAAATATCCACTATTTTACACATTGCATATCGAAAAAATTTGATATAGGGATTATTACCTAGGTGAGCACGTACTGACCTAGGCGATATGTAGGCCTTTCGCCTAACTTTCATAGGCATTTTAACAACATTGGTCTTAATTCAATACTTTCCTTTCATTTCCTTAGTCTTTATATTGAATATAATTAACAATAGAAACTCTTAGAGTAAAATTAGTTTTTAGTAAGGTCACGTAAGTCAATGTGAACACTTGTTTGTAGTTCATACTACTTCCTTTGGGAGATGAATGGAAGACCTGATGTATCTTCATTAGCATCTGTTCATCTCCTATGTGTTCATAAAATTTTTAATAGATATTAAGTGTAGTTTTTAAGGACGGGAAAAGTGATTCATGTTGTGGTCATTTTTTTGAATTAGCAATTATGAGGGCTTTGAGCGGATGTAATATGGTTGCAATAGAAACGGATACTATAGGGGATTAAATGCCAGTACCACAACTGATGGAGAAATTTGCAGAAAGGGAAAACATGGGGTAATGTTTGCAAAAGGCCATTTTTTATTTTCATGCTAATTATGCTAGATCATTTGATGGGATCACTAGGGACCGTCACTTGGTGCGACGGTAAAAACCACGGGCTTCTAACATGAAAACGTGGATTCGAGTCTGAGCACAGCCACTTTGTGCAAAAATGGCAAAGGTTAGGTCTGTTGCCAGTCCACCCCTACTTGGAGCCTACTTTGGCGGGACCTACACCACGTTACGGTCCTTATTTGATGGGGTCACTATCTAATAAGTGGGCTACATATATGTAAGTTGTAGAAGTACCAAATTCAATCAAGAGACCTGGTGAGGAAAAGCTGAAAACATGGTAATTTTTCCTTTTCACTGCCTTGAACCATTGTTTGAAAACTTACCATGTCTTTCAAGCAAGATATTTTATTCTCCAACTAATGGCTGTAAGACATGGTAGTTTTTCCTCATCAATGCCCTCAGATAATTCTCATGTTTATGCCTTCTGTTAGGTTGTACATTAAATATGGTCACAGTTGTATTTTGTTTAAAGTCACTAGTCTGACATTGTGCTTCCAGTTTTAGAGATATATATGATCTGTAGCGGATGGTGTGAAAGATATTCCTTTTCTAGATAGATACATTTTTTTCTCGATTATAATTAACGAGACTATTAATATATGAAGAGGAAAGGTTTAGGACATGCTCACATCCAAGGGTGAAGCAAAAAAATTACAGAAGAAGTATAGATGCATCCAACAGTTCATAAAATCCTATACAACATCTCCTCCAAAGGTATCCCTGTAAAATTATTGTCTCTCAGTGCTCCTCCCCTAACTAACCTATCCGCAAAGGCATTAGTGGATCTTGGTACATGGGAGAATGAGACATTCACCATTACATAAGGCTCTACAATGCGCACAAAACAATGGTAGATGAATCTCCTTTACCTCCGTGTATCCACTGACATAACCTTTCTTAGACCTGTCAATAGGGCCAAAATCTCTGTTCAAACAGCATTCACCTCCCCCTATAGGACTTGTAAATGTATCAATAATTCATCCCTGAATTCACATTATTAACATAAATTTAAAAAGGCTATCCTGCTTTCAGACCTCATAGAACCAGCTCTTCGAAAAATTTATCAAATATTTTATCCAGCATCATTATGATGTGGGTAAGGTGCAGCTGTGCAGGCAACATAATCCTAGGCACTTATTTATTTATTTTTTTCTTTTCCGATTACCAAGTTTCTCTCTCTCGTCAGATCTTTTTGTCATATATATTAGGTGCATACTACAGATTATTTGTCTTAGAGTTTATCAACATTATCTGGTTGAGTAAATACTTTCATAATTATTTTGAACTAAATTACATTCTGTTCTGCATAAACTTTGACAGTTTCCTCTCAGCTCTAATTTGTGCCTTGCAGTTACTAGTAATGGAGGCCATATATGGGGACAGTGTCGTTATCCTTAACAGAGAAGGAGGCCTAAGATCTTTTCAGGTTTTGTAATA
>JAUPMG010162733.1:0-10769 GCA_031762675.1 Pachysandra terminalis | reverse complement strand
TAGGAAGATATTTCATGTTGTGCTTGTTTTCTCTGACTTTTTACAATTATTTTATTATTATTATTATTATTATTATTATTATTATTATTATTATTATTATTATTATTTATTATTATTATTTTGTATTTCCTTTTGAAATTTTAATTGGGTTTCTTCTGTTTTTTCTTTAATTATTTATTTTATTAATGGGTTCTAGGATTTTAACCAAGCTGTGTAAATTATACTGGAAATTTTGGAATTTGGTGTGTGAAGAGATTTCATGTTTTGCTTGTTTTCTCTGAATTTTTACAATCTCTTTTGTTTTTGGCATATCCCTTTCAAATTTTAATTGGGTTTCCTGTGTTTATTTATTTATTTTAATAATGGGTTATGAGATTTTAACCAAACTGTGTAAATCCGACTTATCTTTGAATGATACAAAAAAATTTCTTAAAGTGATTTTTTTTTTCTTTCTTTCGGTTCTTCCCCTAATTTTATACTCTCTTATCTAATTTAAATCTTAATATCGTTTTATTTTTGATGGATGTATTGTAGGTACTGGAGTTGGGCATTGTAGTTCATTCAGTTATTATTGGAATTTCTTTGGGTGCTTCTGAAAGTCCTAAAACAATAAAGCCTCTTGTAGCAGCTTTGACTTTCCATCAATTTTTTGAGGGCATGGGACTTGGTGGATGCATATCTCAGGTATAACTCTGTTAGATCTTCTGTAAATTGGTTTAATTTTTCTTGTCTTTGTATGTGTTTTCCTGTACAATTGATGTAAAATCTAGGCTCCACTTGACTTCCCTCTTTAGAATTTAGAGTTCCCATGTGAGCCCAATTTAAACCATCACCAACTAGGGTGATTCATTAATGTTGTACTATATGGCCTCAAATACTCTGATCCTTTTAAAATTCATTAGAAGTCTTAGCCTTGAAGGACATATCACCTGGGTCTACTCACATATGCTATTTTTTTTTTGAAGTCAAAGCATATGTAGGACAAAGGGACAATCATCTTTGTTTGTTTGGAACTGTTAATATTCATGAACAATAATTTAGGCTTAATTAATCATGAATGTCTTTTGTCTTTTTTTTTTGGGTGACATGGTAGGGTAAACCCCGGATACATGACCCACAAGGACCATATATCAAGTAAGTCCGAGGACTCAAACTTGGGATCTCCAGTTCCTGAGCTGGAGGGCCCGCCAGTTGAGCTAACCCAAGTGGGTTTGATTCTCTTTGCCTTTGCTAGGTTTAATCACCTCTGATAGACATTTTCATTTTATTTTTGGCTATCTCTGATAGACTTTGTTTGTTACATTGGTTTTTTTGGATTAGTTTTTTTTGGAAGGATGATATATTTATCTATATTTTCTAGGCGAAATTCAAATCTCGAGCTAATACGATAATGGTACTCTTTTTCTCCCTTACTACCCCGGTTGGGATTGCGATCGGTATCGGAATAGCGAATGTTTATAATGAGAATAGCCCAACTGCTCTTATTGTTGAAGGGATTTTAAATTCTGCATCAGCTGGGATTTTAATCTACATGGCTCTTGTTGATCTGCTTGCTGCTGATTTTATGAACCCAAGGATGCAAAGCAATGGAAAGCTTCAATTAGGAGCAAATGTTTCACTTCTTATAGGTGCAGGCCTTATGTCTTTATTGGCCAAATGGGCTTGAATTTAGAGTTTGAACCATCTGTAAATAATTTCTAGTATATTTTTTGGATTTGTTTTTTTATTTTCTTTCATGCAATGTGATTGTAAGTTTAAAAATTGGAATATGTCCATTTTTGCAAGGTTTTATGTACATTCTCTTTACCTCCAAACCATGTTTAGATTCTTGGGTTTTGAGAAAAAAGAAAAGAAAATACTAGAGAACGTACTTCCTCTTGTTTGGTTGAAGAACAACAGAGTTGGAGATACAGATTTAGAAAGAAAATAATTTGAAAATTTTCTTTTTGAGATCAAAATCTTTCTCGTTACAAAGAAGAGTTTTGAAAGAAAAAGAAAAGAAAGGTGGAAAGCACTTTCCAACATTGCAACTAACTTACAACATATATTTTCTTTCTTTGACAACTAATCAACCTTATCAGAATATATGAGAACTAACAAAAGTCATTGAAATTTGATTTTCTTTTTTTTTATATGTCTCGTATTAACTAAGCATTTCAAATATCATTTATTTTCCGTTTCTTTTTGACTTCTCTCCTCTTTCTTTTAAAATCCAAAGTTCTAAATACAGCCGTTCGTGGAGGTTCCAAACTCAGCTTTTAGTGGAGGTAATACGGTATCACCATATACAGTTTTCAAAGCTAGAACTAATGAAGAAGCATAAGGGTTGGTTTGATAACATCTTTGGAACAAGAAGTCATTCATTTGATTACCATCCATGGTGGGGAACCTCTTTCAATATAATATCCTGAAATATCTACTTTAGGTCCAAAGCTATTTTCAAGTGATTTAATAATAAAAAAAAGGAAAAAAAAAACAAAAATAAAACAAAACTTTTAATGTAATATCTAGAATTATCTACTTTAGGTTGTATTTGGCACTGGTTAAGTAAGTGTTTATTGGAGCTTATAACTTATTATAACCACAAATTTTGTTTATTGAAAATCAACAAACAAGATATGCATAACAAAATCAATTTTTTTGATTTAATATGGGAGATTACAATCTCTAGGGATTTTATTTATACAAAAAAAAGGCCTCTGATTTTTCACTTTAGGGTCTTCAATCCAAGGGCTGCAATAGCTTAATCTTGGGTTGATTTCGTGTTCCTTGATCTACTTTGCAGTGATCAAGAAAATGGTGGATTTGATAGATCATGAACAAAATCGTGAGGATTTGTTGCATAGTCTTCGGCTTGATCTCTGGGCTTGTGGGCTTATAGGAGATGTGGACTGAAGGCTTCAACTTTGATGTAGATCTCTAGGCCTTTGAATATATTCAAAGACTGAAGAACTTGAACAAGTCTTCGGCTTAATCTTCGGGCTTATAGACTTACAGAAGATGTGAACCAAAAGATTCAACTTTAGTATAGATCTTTGGGCCTTTCAGCGTATTCAGAGATAGAACCTTGAAGAAGTGTGGATGATTTGACAAGCTTCACGAATGAGAATCGTAAAGGATTTGAGCATATTCAGAGAATCGAGAACTTGAATTTTCAAGCTTGAATGTTGTATTTTGGAGTTCAAGTCTGCAGATCTTCAGGTCTTTAGGACTTCAAATCTTCAAGGTGCCAAAACAGTAGAGTTTCAGTATCTCTTCTCCTTTTGATCCTCCCAGAATGTAAGAGGACCACCTCTATATATAGATTTGGAGGTGGTGGAGTTTTATTTGATCTCTACCACTTGTAGAGAATTATCATCAATTTTTAGAGATAATTCTCTATTTATCAAGAATTATCTAGATTTAGTGATAATTCTATATTTCATGAGAATTATCTAAATTTTAATAGATAATTCTTTGTGGGACCCATCAAGAGCAATTTACGTAGCTTTTTTCCAAAGTCAAAGATTTCATTTTTTATTTGAAGAGTCTTATCTCTGAGTGGGGTCTGTCTTGTGAGATCGTGTCATGTGGCATATTTTGTTCTCAAAATTTTCTGTGTCTACAGTGTATTTTCGTTGTATGTAGTTCTTGTAATCACATATTCCGACGTTGGACGTTTTCCGGTTCGTTAGAGATCTTTCACTCGTGTGCATCAAGGTACATGATGCAGGTCGTCTACAACCTTATGCACTTTTAACTTATTTAAAACACTTTGATTATGTTGAATAAGCAAGTTCATAACCATAAGTAGTAGAGATAGCACGTTCCTTATATGTTTCGCGTGAAGTTGTTTTCTAGGCATTAATAAAATTTAACCACTCAATTTTAAAATAATTCATATTATTCGGTCTTGAAGAGGCATTTAACTACACTTATTTGAACCTAGTTTGGCTCTCATTCTGGACCAAGAACTCAATCCAGGAACCAGTTCCCTAAAATCATTATGGGAACTAATTCATTATGCGTTTAGAAGGCAGGTAACAAAATAAGTTCTAACTTAATATGGCATGTACTAAAATAAGTTATAACCAAAATTTCTAATTTTTCCTCTAATTATAGTTATTTTCATATAATCCCATAGGCATACACAATTTGCACACTTATGTCTTTCAAAATGTGATAATAGCACTCCAAAATTATCTATAATAGAAATTGTGTATTTATAAGTTCGTCATTGCTCACTTTATTTACAAGTTTTCTATTGCAAAATCTCAAAACTCATTCCTAAAATTTAAAATCAGGATCGGAGTGATTATGTGATGAAGGGCATTTTCTCATTCTCATTCTAGGAGAACTCATTTTACCTTTGCTAATCGAATGACCAATTCGTAGAATGCATTCATAGAATGGCAGTGGAATGAGGCCTTACCTTGTTTTAAAAACAAGCAACTTATTGTTGCTATTTGTAGACACCCCAATTTGCACGAGAGTGACTTTCTCTTGATATTTGCTGCTCCGGTGGCTTGAGCTTGGCTTTTCCTATCTCCCAATCATCTCTAAACTGTTCCCCAATCATATTGCCAATTTTCTCGAAAAACCCAAAAATCATGTGAAATGAGTTTCCTTTTTGTTTGAATTGAATTTAAAATTTAGAAACTCCCCTTTTATGGTTTGTTTAAGAATAAAAAATCCTTTTTTATTTATTTTAAATTTAAAAGCTTTTTGTTTTTTGTTTTTTCTCTTTTTTTAGAAGGAATCTAAATTCGGTTTTTAAGATTGGTATTATTATCATTTTGTTTTTGCTTTTTATCAACTCTCCCACAAATATTTCTTTTATCTCAATTTTATCCCAAAATCCCTTTTGTATTCTTATTTTTTTACCCAATTATATTTTCTCGTCCTTATTTGATAATCTAAAATACCAAAAATAACCCTTCGACCCCCGAACTCGGAATTTCACCAAATCACAGTCGTTTCGAATGTGTTTCGACAAGGAATCCAAATTTGATGTTGGAAAAATGTTTTGACCCTCGGATTTAATTGTTTGGCCCAACCGACCGGATTAGGGGTAAAACCATCATTTTTCTCATCAAACTTCAAATCAACCCAAGATTAGACTCATTGGAGAACATTTTGGATAAGAAATTCAAATTTGAGAGTAAAACTGGATTTAGGACTAAGGTGGATCAGATGGGGCTATCAAGGGTATTTTGGTTTTCGATGCTGCTTCGTTTGGGGAAAATTGGCAATATGATTGGAGAATGGTTTAGTGATGATTGGGAGATAGGAAAAGTCAAGCTCAAGCCTCCAGGAGCTGCAAAGATCAAGAAAAAGTCACTCTCGTGCAAATTGGGGTGTCTACAGCTGCCCCTCTTTGTCAGAATCGCAAGTGATGAATGACAAAGAAAAAAAGACACAACCCCTATTTGCACGGTTCACAAATTAATTTTGCCTAAATCAAGATTATCCTCACGTATTGAACTTCCAAGACTTTCTAGGGTGATAAAATATGACATGTTTGTCTTTCTTGGTGGCTTTGCTCATTTAAGAGAAGGCAAATAAAAGGTTTGAACTTACTATGGCTTGATCCATGCCTAGAAATTCGAAAGGGTTCAAAATTTCAGTGATGAGGTGGTATCTTTTAGGGAAGTTCCATACATGAGAGGTAGCCTCAATTTTGAGCCTAATTTCCTTGGTGAATTTAGAGATAGATGAAGACCATGACTTATTGGGTCAAGTGTGATCTTCATGTAGCTGCTTCAAAGGGTTTGATAGGTCCCAACCTCATTGATTACTATCGCATTACTATTTGGGGTCAGCCCTATTTGTGAGGCTAGAACCAAAGGAGACAGAGGTGCTTTTGACCATGACTGACACTTACAAATCAACATTCTTCTTTTCCTGGTCATGCTTTTCACCTTTGCTTCTTTTCTTCAGGAGTTTTGTGGCTTCCATCATCTTCAAATAGCTCTGTTGGGGATGAATCGAGACATCTCTTCATTTACGTCTCTTGAGAGTTTGATTTATCCATGCTGCTTCGTTTGGGGAAAGACTTGGATGCATCTCCCAAACGCGTTCTTCCAGAGATATGAGGTTATGCTCCACCTGGGTTGTATGATGCTCCACCAGGGTTGTATGATGGTATCTTCTCTTCTCTCTTTTTGCACCATGTGTTATCTTTAAAGGATAGAGGAAAACAAGAAAATATGCACATTCATACTGAACATAGAGATTTATTGATGTTTTTGTGGCCTCAGATAATCTAATGATTTGAAAATTGAAGTGTTTTAGAAAAACCCTAGATTTGTCATCATAGGCCTTTTTTTTAAGGTGATTAACATAGCCAAATTAACTCAAAACAAGTAAATGCAACAAACAAATATCCTTAAGGACCTTATCACTCATCCTCAAGTGCTCATGGAAACTTTACCATTACCTTGACTTTTGGGGAGATTGATGTGATGCTTGCTTGACCTTATTGAAGAATGCCCGAACAAAAGACTAGACCAAGCCGTCTAAAAATATGGACTGCCAAAGATAATTCGAATGTTTCCAATTGCCTTGCTGACATGTCTGAAACTGTGCACACTGTGCTTGATTCACCTTATTGTCAACATCAAGGCTAAACTGTGCTGACATAAGGCACAATTGTCGACCGAAAGACAACCTTGCTTGAGAGAGTTTTTTTTTTTTTTTTTTTTTTTTTTTCTGGAGCCTATTACGGTTTTCCCCAGATCCAGTTTCCACGTTTTTGCACAACGGCGCCTTTTCAAGTTTTCATCGTGCCCATGGTTTTATTCTTGCCATGACCGATTTTTTTACTCATAGTGCCCTTTCAGGTTTTCACTATGCCCTTTCAGACCATACTTTTTTTTTAAGATTCTTTTCCATCATCACCAATTAGTACATATTAAGATATTACTTTCATTAATATTTCTTTGATCATAGAGGGCTTAAGAGTAGGACGAAACTAAGGCTGGGTTTAGGCTCAAGAATGATGGATACAAGGCTCAAGGATATTTTCTTTCTTTATGGAATAGGTTAACCGGATCTTGTTCAACTAAAATGTTCATCTCCTTTTCCTAACGGCTTTATATTCTAAATTGCCCCAGTTTAGGCTATCCCAATGTTTTCATCCCACTTATACTTGATCTTTCTTCTTCTTCTTTTTAATTTTTTGTTTTTTTTTTTGTTTCTCAATACCCATCATTTATTTTTATCCTCTCTTATTTCATCTTCTCATGAGTTCCCTTTCTTGATTCATGCCCTAGTGTGGGGTGAGCAATTCCGGCTTGGGTAAATGAAGGAAGGTATAAGGCTCAAAGGATTTAACTAGGGATTTTATGCTTTAGGTTTTCAAGGAAAGAGGGCCTCTAATCATTTCAAAGCAACATTTAATTCAAGCAAAGTATCTTTTAATGGAATCATAATTAATTGGTTCATGAAAGATCTCACCATCCATCTCCTGTAGAATGAGAGCTCCACCTGACATAGCCTTGTGAACGACGTACGACCCTTTTCAATTCGGCCTGAACTTTTCACGAGGAACTTCCTCATATGACAGTATTCTCTTTAGAACGAGGTCACCTATTTGGAAGACTTGGGATCGCACCTTCTTGTTGTAAGCTTTGGCCATACACCTTTGATAAAGTTGTCCATGAAAAATCGCGGTCAAGCGCTTTTCTTCAATCAAATTCAACTATTCAAATCTCGCTTTAACCCATTCTGACTCATCCAGTTCTACCTCCATGAGAATACGGAGAGATGGCACTTTCATTTCTACTGGTAATACTGCTTCCATACCATAAACCAATGAATATGACGTTGCCCCTGTTGAAGTCCTGATGAAAGTCTTGTATGCATGGAGCGCATACGGTAACATTTCATGCCAATCCTTATATGTGACAACTATCTTTTCGATTATATTCTTGATGTTTTTGTTGGCCGCCTCCACTGCGTCATTCATCTTTGGTCTATAAGGAGCTGAATTCTGGTGATTTATCTGCATCGCATCACATAGCTTCTTCATGTCCTTATTCTTCAGGTTCTTTGCATTGTCTGTTATGACATCCCTAGGTAAGCCATAACGACATATGATGTTGGTCTTTATGAACTTTAGAACATGTGTCCTTATAATGTTGGCATAGGAAGCTGCTTCGACCCATTTGGTAAAATAATCAATCATGACAAGAACAAACCTATGCTCATTTGACACCTTTGGAGTAATGGGACTAATGACATCCATCGCCCACATTGAGAAAGGCCAGAGAGAAGACATCGGATGCAACTTCGAAGGTGATGCATAGATTTTATTAGCATAAATTTGGCAGCGATGGTACTTTTTTACATGCAAACAACAATCTATCTCCATCGTAGACCAATAAAAACCCATGCAAAGGATCTTCTTAGCAAGTATAATACCATTTATATGTGGACCACATACCCCACCATGTACTTCTTTGATGATCTTCCTAGCTTCGGCCTCAGTGACACATGTAAGGAGTTGTTCATGATACGATCTCTTGTATAATTTTCCACCACTGAGAAAGAATTGACCAACTAACCTTTGTATAGTTCTCATTTCAATTCGAGTAGCATTTTCCAGTAACACCCGGTCCTCAAGGAATTTGACAATGTCGTAGTACCGTAGCTTTCCATCTGCTTCTCCTTCAATTGCTAGACATTAGGCTGGCTTGTCACATGCTTCAATTTTTAGTGGTCGAATATCAACTCCATCAGGGATGCGTAACATTGAAGCTAGGGTTGCAAGAGCATCTGCAAATTGGTTATTTGTTCTAGACATCTAGTTAAAGGAGATTCGATCGAATCGTGTGCTCAACTCTTCCAGATATTCATGATATGGAATCAACTTACGATCTTTAGTTTTCCACTCACCAGTTGTTTGGAAGATGAACATGCTAGAATATCCGGATACGTCCACTTCCTTCACTCCCATGTCCAGGACTTCCCTCTGCTCTATTGTGTAGGCTTCATACTCAGCAATGTTATTTGTGCATTCGAACTTCAGCTTGGTAGCGATAGGGATGTGTGAACCGTCAGGCTTTATGATCACGACGCTAACTCCGTTACCATAAGAATTTACCGCTCCATCGAAGTAAAATTGCCTGGAATCATTGTCCTCTTTATCCTTACTAGTGAATAAGATGGCTTCATCTGGGAAATCAGTACTATCGACTGATAGTCATCGATTGGATGTTCGATCAGATGATCCGCAATTGCTTGTTCCTTTATGGCCTTTTGAGTGACATATATGATGATGAACTTTGAAAGAAGCATTTTCCACTTTGCTGTTCTACCATTTAAGACAGGATTCTCGAACAAATATTTCAAAGGATCTATTCTAGCTATCAGCTTGGTTGTGTACCCTAACATGTAGTGACGAAGATGTTGAGAACCCCATACCAAAGCATAACAAGTGCTTTCTAGCAAGGTATAGCGAGACTCGTATTCCAGGAATTTCTTGCTTAGATAATATATGGCTTGTTTCTTTCGCCTATTTCGTCGTGTTGCCCCAGTACGCAACCCATTGAAGCTTCGAGTACTTATAGATACATCAAGAGAGGTCTACTTGGGGTAGGTGAAACAAGAATTGGGGGTCAATAGATACCTCTTAATTTTGTCGAACGCCTTCTGACAATCCTCGTTCCACTTCTTGGATTGATTCTTCTTGAATAGATTAAAGATAGGCTCACAAGTTGTAGTCAACTGAGCTATGAACCGTCTTATATATTGCAATCTACCCAAGAATCCACTGACTTCTTTCTCCGTCCATGGTGAGGGCATGTTGATAATGGCCTCTACATTTTCTGGATCTACTTCAATACCTCTTCTGCTGACTATGAAGCACAGTAACTTTCTCGATGTGGCTCCAAAGACACACTTGGCTGGATTTAAGCGCAACTTGTACTTTCTGAGACGATCAAAGACTTTCCTTAAGTTGTTGAGGTGACCTTCACCCTTTCCAGATTTAGCAATCATGTCATCGACATAGACCTCCATTTCCTTGTGGATCATATCATGGAATAGTGCAGTCATAGCCTGTTGGTAGGTTGCACCAGCATTCCTCAAACCAAAAGGCATGACCTTATAGCAGAATTTACCCCATGGCGTAATGAAGATTGCCTTCTCTCTATTTTCCTCTGCCAGCTTAATCTGAGCGTATCCGAAAAATCCATCCATGAAAGAAAACATGGAGTGTGTGGCTGTATTATCAACAAGACATCAATATGTGGCAAAGGGAAGTCATCTTTTGGGCTTGCTTTATTTAGATCCCTATATTCAACGCACATTCTGACCGTTCTGTCTTTCTTTGGAACATGTACTATGTTGGCAAGCCATTCAAGATATGAAGAAAATGCTAAGAAACCCGCCTGAAATTGCTTCATAACCTTATCCTTGACCTTCAAAGTCCATTCCGGCTTGAGTCGTCTCAATTTTTGCTTGACTGACTTGGCTTCTGACAATATTGGAAGTCGATAGACAACTAGGCTGGTATCCAATCCGGGCATGTCCTGATAAGACCAAGTAAAAACGTCTAGATAATCCTGCAAGAATTCAATCAGTCTTTCCCTTTATTCAGGAGTCGATAGAGTTCCAATTTTCACAATTTTTGGATCTTTTTCAATTCCCAAATTTATGGATTCGGTCTTCTCTATATTTGGCTGTGCATTGCTCTCATGACGTTACACAAGGAATTTGATTTCCTTAGGAACATCTTCTTCAATATCGGTCTCGTTTTCGATTCCCATGAGATCAAAGTCGAGCTC
>JAUPMG010162722.1:0-10769 GCA_031762675.1 Pachysandra terminalis | reverse complement strand
GAGAGAGAGAGAGAGAGAGAGAGAGAGAGAGAGGAGCATACCTTTGTGTTTGAGAGAGAGAGAAGAGCATTCCTCTGTGTTCAAGAGAGAGAGAGGAGCATACCTCTGTGTTCGACGGTGTTAGGTATTAGGCGTTCGGCGGCTTCTACTGGAGATCAGGTTGAAGACGATGAAGAATAACGAACGATTTTTTATTTTTTATTTTTAATCTTTCTATTGTTTTGATAAGGAGGAAGGGTTTTTTATCGGGGTCATGAATTCTTTGCTCCGAGAATTGTAATTATCCTCTAACCCCTTGTGAATTGAGGCTTCGTTAAATTAGGCCAAAACAACTTCCGTGGAATTTGAGAGCTGAATTTAAATTCTAATTCTTTATGTGCTCCCAAACACGAGAATTGGAATTGGAGACCCCAATTCCAATTCCAGCCCCAATTCCACCTTCAATTCTACGAACCAATCGGGCCCTTATATATTTTTTTTTTTGATGAATAACCCACAATAATAATATATATTAGAAGAAAGAGTATAGAGTAAAATGCCAGGACCTCAAGGTGAGAACCAAGGCACAAACAAAAGAAGAAAGTACAAAAAAACAAAGTAAGAGCAGAGAGCTAAAGCTAGGAGGGGTCAACAACAGCAAGGAACCCCACTCAAACAGATCACGCTCCACTACTCATCATCACATCGGACAAGAGACCCACAAGTAAGCCCTCTCTACTAACCCCGCACATAGCCAGCTGATCAGCCAGGGTGTTCCCACCTCTTGGGATATGGGAAAAGAAAGCATGAACCAAGCTGCCTAAATACCTGGCCAGCCTGACGAGATGAGTGAATCTCCAAGGGCAGCTTTCATCACCCGTCATCCAAGATATCACAGAGGTAGAGTCTCCCTCGAAGACCACCAGACTGTAACCCACATGAACAACCTCCCTAACCCCAGTCAGAAGGGCCAACAGCTCATCCCTCGTTGAGTCGCCAAACCCAACAGGACCGGAAAGGGCATGAATCGCTTGACCACTGTGATCTCTAAATACACCACCAATCTCTGAGTTTCCCGGGTTACCAAAGGATCATCCATCAAAGTTTGCTTTATTGACCCCATCCTCCGGCGCATGCCACCTAACCACCACCTGCTCCGAATGCGGAGATGATCTAGCCATATCAATCCAACCTGCTAAAATATCAGACAGAGAGATCCCTCTGAACGCAAGGAGGCACACCATCCAAGAGCACACCAAATGCAAAATTGCATCAATAATAGAACCTGTCGATCTCTATTTATCCTCAAAAATTCTTTGATTCCTTTCGCCCCAAAGGATCCAAAGAATCGCATGCCAAACTCCCTAGTACATCAATCTGCCCCTCACTCCCTAGTACATCAATCTGGGAATCTCCACTATACTAGGCGCTCACCAACATCCTCTGGCATCACCCACCAGATCCCAAGCCGATGAAGGAAAAAGGACCATACATCATAAGCAACTGCACAATGCAGAAACAGGTGATCCACAGATTCCCCTGCCTTTCTACACATACAACACACATGAGGCGAGAGTGCACGGGTCGGCCACCTTCTTTGGAGAAGATCGCAAGTGTTAATCTTATGAAGAATAATAGTCTAGACGGAAGCCTTAATTCTAGGAGGGAAGGGAAACTTCCACACCCGGAAGGAAGGAATGACAGATTGTGGCCGAAGGGCAGAAAAGAAGGAGCTAACAGAGAAGAAACCGCTACTGCAAGGACTCCAAATCCTCCGGTCAGGAGACTCAAACCCCACAAAGACATCACTCATGTCAATAGAAAGAGCCCCAAGATCATCAACCACATGTGGGCGCAAGTCCCTCCGAAAATCCAGATTCCAGACCAAACCTAAATCCGACCAAGATAAGACCCCAGAGACAAGGGTATCCTGAGCAAAGACCACCCTGAATAGACGGGGAAATCGGGAAGCTAAAGAGGATTCCCCCCACCAAAGCTCAGACAAAAAACGCCGACTGCCATCGCCAATACTAAAACGGACAAGACTCGAAAGGGAAGGGAAAATCAGCAACACCTCTTTCCAAATGCAAGCTCTTGAACCACAAACTGAAGGATTGCAATCCCAGCCGTTGGAGTGCTCGCCAAACTTACTGTGAACAACTTTCCGCCACAAAGCGTCTCTTTCTTTACCAAATCTCCACAGCCATTTGCCCAGTAAAGCAGTGTTACGGTACGCGATTTTCCTAAGTTAAGCCCTCCCTTTTCCTTCTTCTTTCAAACTTCGACCCACTTAACTAGGTGATACTTCCTAGGACCTCCCCCCCCTCTCACAGAAAATCTCTCTAAAGCTTTTCAAGACAATGGATGATCTTCTTAGGAGCCCTAAACAGTGACAAATAATAAACAGGTAGATTAGCTAAGGCAACCCTAATCAAAGTGATCCTCCCCCTAATGATAGGTAACCTTTCTTCCACGAATCAAACCTCTTGCTAACTCTATTCACCACTGGATCCCTGAAGCTAAGGGACTTAGGATTGCCACCCAGAGGCAGCCCAAGATACAACAAAGGCAACTCTTGAACCTTACACCCAAGAATTGGCACAAACACCCCTACCCTCTCCTCGGATACATTTAGGCCCACCAGACTACTCTTCTCCAGATTCACCTTTAAGCCTGAAACCATTTCGAAACATCTAATAATTGACTTGATCCAGAAGGTCTGGACTTCATCCTCGTGTAAAAATAATAGAGTGTCATCATCAAATTGCAGATGAGAAATGCTCACAGGAGCCCTACCAATGTCAAAGCCCGAAATCAAACCCAGGTCCTCACCTTTGGCCAAGAAACAACTCAACACATCAGCAACCAGAGTGAAAAGAAAAGGAGAGAGTGGATCCCCTTGTCTCAGACCACGAGTCGGGGCAACCTGGCCATGAACTCCACCATTCCACAGGAAGGAAAAAACTACATTACGGACACACCCAGCGCTCCATTTCTTCCATCTAACTCCAAAACCTTTCCATAGCAACACCTGATCAAGGAAATGCCACTCCATTCGATCGTAGGCCTTCTCCAAATCCAATGTCAGCACCATTCCCTTTTTACCCATTCTTTTCTACTCTTCAACCACTTCATTGGCTACAAGAGGACTATCCAGGATCTGCCTACCAACGATAAAAGCACTTTGATTCAAGGACACCAAATCCCCTCTAACCATTTTAATTCTAGATGCCAAGATCTTAGCGATGATCTTATACACGCTGGTAGTCAAACTAATAGGCCTAAAATCTTTGAGCTCTATGGCACCAATCTTTTTAGGGATGAGTGCAATAAAAGTAGCGTTAGTGGCCTTATTGATCACCCCACTCGTAGAATTCGTGCACTACACCAAATAACTCAGCTTTCGCCGTCTCCCAACACTCCTGAAAGAAAGCTAAGGTGAAACCATCCGGGCCAGGAGCTTTATCTCTATCAAGATCCCAAACCGCATCTCTAATTTCCAGTTCCTCAAAGGGTCTTTCCAACCACACAGTCTGATCCTCCTGCAATCTATTCCCACCTAGACTAGAGACATCGAAGCAATAATCCTGGTCGGAACTGTACAGATCAGTATAAAATCTAGAAATCTCCTCAATGATCGTGGTAGTATCTTCAACAAACACACCAGAAATCTGAAGGCCCACTCCGGGTATTTTCATCACCGTCCTTAAGCCATGTAACCCTGGATTTCTGCCTCCAGCTGCTCCTCTTGTCTCAAGGCCACCTCGAGTTGACTTTTAGCTATCTTTCTTTCCTCAAACTCATTACTAGTGATCTCCCTATGTTGTTCAACGACATCAATACGCCCAATAGCTTCACTAAGAGTCAGTTTTCTAGAGTTCAGATGGCCGAATACTCTCTTGTTCCACTCTTTGATCTTAATTTTCAACTGCTTCAAGGATTGCATAAATTGCTGCCCTTTCCAATGACTAGTACTAATGACCCTCTCAGCCCACTAATTCCCAACTCTCCCCCTAAAGGCCCCTTCCATCAGTCACATATTCTCAAAGTAGAAGGGAAAGGGATCACGTTTTACCGTGCCCGAAGCAATGAGAACAAGACAATGATCAAAAGTGGTTCTCTCCAAAGCTGACTGAGAAACTGACGGATAATGATCGTCCCAACTAGGCGACACAAGGCACCTATCCAACCGACACCACAACGCATTATCTTGACAATTTGACCAAGTGAATCACCCCCCACTCATACGATAAGAAAATAAGGTTCAGGTCCCTAATGAGATTGGAAAAGTCACGCATACTCCTAATCACCACCTGATCTCTGCTCCTTTCATCCAGATTCCTAACGACATTAAATTCCCCAACGAGCACCACAGGCCGTCCCATGACGCTCTAGAGTCCCTAATTTCGAACCAAAACTCCCTCCTACGCCTACGACAATTAGGACCATACACCCCTGTTAGGACCCACTCAAAACCATCCACCAAATCGGTAAACTTGATATAGATCGAGAATGTGCCAATAGTGGTGATCTCCCCAACAAGATAATCGGTGTCCCACATGACTAGGATGCCCCCAGAGGCCCCCACAGAAGGGAGGATCCCCCCTTTTCAGACCCACCCTCCTAACCAGACTATTGCTAATTCTATCCTTTTTAGTTTCTTGAATGACCCAATGACTGGCTTCACTTTCCAACACAAATCTTTAATTGCCTGTCTCTTATGGACCCTACCAACCCCCTAATATTCCAACTCAAAATCTTCATCAAGAACTAAGTGTTCTACACTCCCTCACTCTTCTCCTAAAGTACTGCAAACACGCCGAAGTATTTCTAGCCCTCAAGGAGCAACCAAGAGGAGACCCAGACCTATTCTTCCTAAACCTCCGCACTGCCGCAGCCAAAGGAATGGAATTGCCATCCTGATCCGATACTGACAATATAAAAAGTTTAGCGATGTCTTCCACACCCACCCACTCATCAAGTACCTCGGACTCAAATTCCGACTCACCCTTAGCACTTTCTCTCCACACATCCTCCAAACACTCAAACACAGGGCGGACTAACTCAGGAATATCGTGTACCGTACCACACACCATAGAGCCACCATTTGAAGGAGACGCGGTGGAATAGAGGTGCTTGTCAGACTGACTGTCACAGTACAAGTTTGCGAGTTCCCCACTAGCAAGACCATAGACCTCCAAAGAAGGTTCGAACGCCGCATCTGCGAAGGAGGAGAAGGAACAAAAAGAGGGGTGAGACAGAGCAAAATGAAAGAAATGATTGACCCTTACCGTAGAGGGGAAGGGAGGAGGGACACAACTGCATAACTTAATCTCCAACAACCATTGAGAAACGTCTAGATCAACTCCTGAGAATGTGGCCCGCACCTGCTTACAATCCCCCAAAGTGAAACTTGCATGAGTCGAAAGATGGGATGAATCAGAAACACCCCGAAGCCTAGGCATCCCGAACTCATCCACCAGCGTAACCGCTACACCAGGTTGCTGCCCCAACACCAAACTGCAGAAAGACTGCGAATCCGAGGAACAACCAACCATCGAGGGAAGCCTCGAAGACCTACCCATTGCACCACCTCCATTAGAGTAAGGCCGAGTCTCGAAGGCGACTCCATCCGCGATCGAGCTGACCCCAAACTCTAAAACTTCACAGGAGGAGGAGGAATCCCCCACGAGACGGCAGAAATCGTGAAGCAGGCTATGAAGCTGAGCATTAATCTCAGAAACCACATTAGCCAACAGCCCAGCACACTAACTCGTGAGGAGGCCCCTCCAAATCCAAGCCCTTAGAGCCTGATCCAAGAGAAGGAGAAGATGGGCCTAAAAATCCCAAGTACCAGGAGCTTGGGCCGAGCCCCTGCTGTGATCTTACAGCCCTTTAGACACAGAAGGAGTCTGGGCTGAACCCCTACTGTGATCTTCAAAAGAGACGGACGTACCAGGCCCAAGGCCCACCAACAGATCCCCCTCTGGACACGAGTCATCATGACCCACACCCAAGTCCACCATCCTCTGGTCCAAACACGTGAAAACAAAGGGTGGCATAACGTCATTCGTCAAAACAGTGGGAGTGACCTCTCCAGACAAAACACTGGTTGTCCTCAATAAATGCTGCTCAGAAGCACCTGCCACAAATTCAAAATATTACCTGTTGGGTTGCAAGGGCCCGACCCGATCGTCCCAACCGACCCATCATCTTCTACACCTGCCTCAATCCCATTCAAATCGACCATTAATTCTCTGATAGTTAGATGGAGTTCAAGAGGAACAATCTCAATGAAAGTCTCGCACCGCACCCCCTCGAAGTCGATTACGATAAAACATGGGATCCGGCATGCTCTACCCTCCGTCACCTTGAGAAGGGAAGCTTCGGCAAGCACACCATAATCAAACGGAACGCCCACACTTTGCAAACCGCCACAAACCTCGCCAATGTTGCGGAAAACGTTAACATCCCAACAACCCATAGGAATCCCACGAATTGCGATCCACAGACCTCCTTTGCAGACAGGTCCCGCGTCGCCGGCAAACTCTGGTTGCCACTCCTTGAAGCTCAACATCTCCATACCGGGAAGACAAACCGTAGAAAGCAAGCTACCAGAAACTACATTAGATTGAGCAAAGATCACAGCATCCACCTCAGAGATAGGAATGATACTGAAGGCGTCATCAACTTCAAGCAATGCCTTCAAGCCTCTCCCAATCTTCTGCCAACAAACCTTCTCTGAGGAAAAACAGAGCACTGGAGAATTTCTAACTAGCAAATCGGACCCACCACCATGAGGCATACATTCAATGATCGGAGCACTCCCAGACTTTGCCACACCCCTTGACGTATGATTCTCCTTTTAATATGGTCTCCAATGCCAAACGGTCTCCCCTAACAACTCCATCATCCTCAACTGTTACTGACTGCTCTACTTGACCTCACACTTCCCCCACCATTCTGCCTCCGACATAGGCAAAGAGACCCCCCACCCCTTGGAAGATTTAGGCCTGGGGATAAACAACGTTTTGACATTCCCCGACTTTTCCAAGGCCGAAACCTTCAGAAAGCGACCGCCTGCATTCTCTTTAGTCTCGGCCGTCCATTCCCAAAGAGCCAGGAGCATGGGCCCCAATACACCCAACCTATCACCTGCAACCTCAGCTTGTTCCAACATACTTCTGAACCAACGAACACCACCTCCTTCGAACAGGATTGAGCAGCTCTGTCCATGACATCTTTCCATCACGCGCATGGATAGAAAGCAACCGTTAGAAAAGCCTTCGAAGTCGAAGCTTTTCCTCTGGGTCTGAAGCGTCTTGCGCATCACAACAGGCCTCTTCTACCTATTGTAGAATTTCTTCTTGGGTTTCGGCTTTTCCTTTGGATCTGAAGCGTCTTGCGCACACAACAGGCTTCTTCCACCTATTGTGAATTTCTTCCTGGCAGGAACCCAAGCACAGTCGCCTCTGTTCTTCAGCACAACGTCTCGGAAATTCATGGTTTCAAAGCTTCTCCTAGAGGATTGATTCCCTTCGACTTCCCTTCCTACACTCCGACTGCCCACCACTCCGATAACCATCCCCTCCGGGGTTATCATGCTTTGTTGCCTTCGTCACCTTAATCGGGCCCTTATATTCTAGGTATTAATTTTTAAACTAGAATATAAAAACCAACCAAATGCCCCTTTACTGTCAACTACAAACACATCTTGGCTCCAAACTTGGTTGCCACTTGCCAATGTCTCTGAAGAGAAGAATCTAACTTATTTATGCTAAGTATCATGTGATGCTTAACATACATGATACCAGAGTTGTCTGTGGTTGGTCATATATCAGATTTGCCTTGTGTCTTGGTGTTCCAGTTAAGGCTACATTCTAATGATCTGCTTTATGTTGTGTGTTAAAATGAAATGTAGAGCAAAAAGTTGATTAGAAGAAAAGACATAAAAATGCAAATGCTTGTGGTTTTGTAAAGTATTAAGCATTTCAAACTTTTTTTTTAATTGATAACGATACGTATCTATATATTTATAAATATTAGAGAAAAGAATGTAGAAAAGGTAGTCAACGCAAGTGGTGGCCTACTAGACTCGACATACCTGACTCATAATGCCTATGATACATGATGAAACTACCAACTCTACATACAGGACTCATGAATGAAAATCTGACTCCC
Source organism: Pachysandra terminalis (assembly GCA_031762675.1). Classification (NCBI taxonomy): domain Eukaryota; kingdom Viridiplantae; phylum Streptophyta; class Magnoliopsida; order Buxales; family Buxaceae; genus Pachysandra; species Pachysandra terminalis. Next base: position 2,609 of record JAUPMG010162722.1, on the reverse strand, counting down.
AGCCTCATAAGATCTTTCCCAATAGCATCTCCTTGGTGGGAATCCTAGTGAACATCCCACCCCTCTCCTAGTCAAACTATCAGCCTGAATGTTTGCTGTCCTTGGCATATGAACGGATTGGATATCCCAATCATGGGATATGTGTCATATGTACCAGATGAATGAGCTGCTAGGATGAAATAATAGTGAATTCATGCATGACATAACGGTAGCTGAATCTCCCTCCACAATCAATCTCTGAGTCTCAGGCCTTGTGGCCTTTCTAAGCCAGTCAACAACACCATGATCTTTGCTTTGATTTCATTGCCTTCACCAATAGGGCCAAAGAACAAACGTAGTATATGATCCCCATGCTATCTAAAAATGCCTCCGATCCCAGATTTGCCTGGGTTACCGAAAGAGTGCCCATCGTCAAAAGTTAAGCTTAATATGACCAGCTGCTAGTGGACACCACCTCGATACCGTCCTCTCCACTTGAATTGGCACTTGGCATATAGGCAATCGTAGGCCAATCCTATATAATACTTACAATCGGAAAGTCCTGGAAAGTTAATTAGTATGTACCAAACTGGTTACCACCGCACTAATGGAGTCAATAATCTTCCTATTCCCCCCCCCCCCAAAAATAAGGCCCAAGGACCGCAAAAAAATACAGCTCGGTATAATAATCTTCACCTATTCCCTAACATAGGAAACTTCTACCGACTCAGTAGGGATCAAATGGAATCTAGCATCGCCCACACAATCTCTACCTTCCCTAGAAAGAACTGACACACCACAGAGGTCATCTAACAATGAATGGATAAATGGTCAATAGACTTACTCTGACACATGCACATGAGATACTTGAGGGGATACTACCATGTACTTCTCCTTTGCAGCATATTGATTTTATAAAGTAGCAGTTCAAATAAAGCATTTTATTTTGTGTTGGATAACAGCCAAAGCCAAAGCTTTCCATGTGAATAAGGGGGTGGATTGGTTTCCCTATCTGGTCTAAGGGCATGGAAGAAATATCTAGTTGAAGGTTCAAGGGTCCAACCTCCAGTATCAGGAGAGCAAGATTTAGTAGAAAAGGAACCTTTATTTGATTAATCTAAAAAAAGGGATATCTTCTCTTCTATCTATAAGAAGATGAAAGGAATACATTTCCCGGTTTGGTCTTTGTGGTAACCCCTGGTTCCTCCTAGAGTCTGGGCCTTTTCGTGGACTGCATTATTATATCGGATTAACACGGCAGACATGCTTCAAAGAAGGACGTATATGTTTTTGTCTCCACACATGTTTTTTATGTCGTGCGCAGGAGGAGTCTATTGATCATATCTTCGTCCATTGCCCTTTGGCCATAGAGATCTGGGGTTTCTTATTTCAGAGTATTGGGAGGGTGTGGGTGATGTCGGAGGGTATTGGTTAGTTATTGGCTTAGTGGCGTCTCCCGGGTCTGGGTGCTCGGGGACGGATTCTTTTCTGTTTGGTGTTCCACGCTGTTCTGTGGCATATTTGGAGAGAGCGAAATCAGTGGATCTTTCATGATGTTTTATCCTCGGTAGGGAGTGTGTGTGAGGGGATCATGACCTCGGTGGCGTCCCGGGCCTCTGTCAGAAGTCAGTTCATGGGATTATCGGTTATGGACATCATGACAGAGTGGCAGATGATCTCTTTGACCTAGCGTCGAGTTACCTCATTCTTGGCAGATGTTGTGTTCGCATCCTTACGGGTCTTTTGGAGCCTATTTTCAGTCTTATCACTTTTCTTTGTTGTTTTCCTTATCTTTGATGTTTTGCCCCATTGATTTTAGCGTTTTGCTAAAACAATGGTTGCTTTACTTTTTTCTTCTTATCTATATATACTTTCATAAATTATCAAAAAAAAATATATATATCTAGATACACCATCTTTTTCCTATGTTTGTGATCATGATTGACCAGATCATTGGTAGGATCAATATCCGGATGCAGTATCTGTTTCCTGTGTATTCTATCGGAAGCTGAAACTTTCGGAATATAAAGAAAACATGATCTTAATCCAGTTGTTTTCTGAAATTTACCTAGAATTGGAAGCTTTACCATCATTAATGATGAGAGAAGCAACATTATTATCTATTAGGTGACTCATAGGCAAGGGATGGAATCATGTAGCTTTTTGTTTGTCAAAATAGCAAAAAAAAAAAACTTTTTGTCAAGGAATAAATGCTGTTCCTATGTCTCACCCCTCCTGTTGAAGTCTGAAATGTTTTTGTTCATTGTTTACAACTTCTTTTCATTTTCTATTTCCTTTTTGTTGATATGGCTTTTGTGATTTTTGTTCTGCCCGTGGCAAGTGTTTTTGTTACTTCAATGCCTTTTAAGTTTCTGATTGCTGTGTATTTAATCATATTATGTTAACATCTATTAATTGTTGCATGTGTTTTGACAACAATCTGTAATATAACTTTCTCATGTTGCCTTTATATTTCTGCAGATCCATTCTGCTGCAGTTATCTTGGACAAAAACAATCTCGTTAAATACGATAGGAAAAGTGGCTATTTCCAGGTTACTGATCTGGGTCGGATTGCTAGTTACTATTACATAACTCATGGGACAATATCTACGTATAATGAACATTTGAA
>JAUPMG010162700.1:0-10769 GCA_031762675.1 Pachysandra terminalis | reverse complement strand
GGCTCATCCCAATTAACTAAATTAATTATGCCACTAAGCATGATTAACTCAGAAATCAGAATTAGGGATATTACAGTGGAAGAGATGCAAGACATGATAAGCTTAATCCAAGTAGGAGGGAAACCAAATTTACATAGGGTTTTGTGGATGAAGCTCCACTCCAACTTGTCATTAGCTTTTTCAAGGTCAATTTTTAAAGCCAAACAGGGGATTTTCTGCTTTTTATTCCTCATCAAAGAGTGTATGACCTCCTGAACAACAATAATGTTATAAATGGGCAGTCGCCCGGGCACAAACCTCCCTTGATGAGGACCGATGATTTTCTTAATGGTCGTTCTCAGCCTCAGGGAGAGGAGTTTAGTAATAATTTATAACTCATATTGCACAGAATGATTGGCCTAAATTGACCAATCGTCTCCGAGAAGTTAGACCTGCGGATTAGGAATAAGAAATTTTTGGTCATTTCCTTAGGGATAGATCTGACTCAAAACACTTTCTCACAAGTCCACAAACAGAATCCCCCACCATGTTCCAGCATTTCTAGTAGAACAAAGCGTTGAGCCCATCAGGACCCGGGTATTTAAGAGGATGGAAAGAGAAGACATCATTTTTGACCCCTTCATTGGTTATGGGAGCAGTCAAAGAGAGGAGATCATCGGGGTCGTGGCAAGACATATCTCCATCAATCATCGACTCAAGGTTGGTTGAGCGAGAAGAAGTGAGAAGGTGATCAAAGTGACTATTAATCAAGTTCTTATTCAAGCCCTGGTCATCGATCCAGTTATTCGACTCATCTTTAAGCCGAACGATCTAATTGTGACGTCTTTTATTAACCATAGATGTGTGAAAATATTTAGTGTTTCTATCCCCAAGTTTAAGCCAATTGATCTTGTTTTTTGCGCCCAGAATTCTTCCTCAAGCTTGAGAATGTCATCATATTGGATCAATAGTGTTTTCTCATGTTGAGATAAGAATTTATATGGTCAAATATCCAGGGCCCGTTGGAGCCCATTCAGTCTGGCTAAAATTTTCTTTTTCTTTTTAAAGATATTCCCAAGCTTATTCTTGTTCCATTGCTTCATTTCGATTGTTAATTTTTTTATAACCGAAATCAAGAGTGGTCTATTGGAGGGGCCCTTAGCATGATCCCAAGCATAAGAAACGACATAAAAAAAAGGAGAGGTCATGCAGCCAAATAGATTTAAACATAAAAGGTTTTAACAAGCGGGGAGGCATACCTGTCATGTCAACGAGGATGGGGCAGTGATCCAAGTGAACCTACAGAAGATGGTGCACCACAGCTTTTGGGTGTAGTAGCCGCCGGTCAACGTTTGCAACCGCCTTGTCAATCTTTTCCCTAATATTCCATCGATGGCCCTGTTGTCCATTAGTTGAAGTGTAGTTCTGTCCCTTAAATCCTAGATCCATCAACTCATTTTGATGGATGAAATCCTCAAATTTTCATGTTTTGCTCGGTTTAATGGGCGTACCCCCTGTTTATCCTTTAGGCATGCCACCGTGTTGAAGTCTCCTTCTACCATCCACAGAAGAGTAATGTTTTGTCTTAAATTGTGAAAATTGTCCCAAAGGCTTTCTTTGAGTCTAGGATTAGGGCAGTCGTACACAGAGGATAGGAGCCAGTCAGCCCCAGCAGGGATAGTCTTAATAACCACATCGATCACTTGAGTTGTATTGTTGATGATATCCATCTTCACTTCTGTATCCCTCCAAAGGAACCACAACCCACCTTGAAAGCCTTTAGGGTCAAACTTGAAGATGCCCTAAAATCCAATCGCATGGATAACATGGTCGGCTTGGTTTCCGAAAATACGTGGTTCAGTTAACAGCAATATCGGCGGTCGACATGTAACAATTATATCTCTCATTATTCTCTTAAAACGGTCGCTTCCGACACCTCTAACGTTCCATGCAACTATCTTCATAGCTCAAGTGGTGGAAGAGGGGTGAACGGTCTGGGCCTTATCTGAGGTCCGCTTGAAGAGCTTGGCAAGTCTGTTCGTCCTCGTCGTCTCGGTGAATCGGATTCTGCCATTTTTGGAGTTAAGATAACTCGCAAGCGTTCTCCCTGTCACGTCCCAAAACCTGTGGCACAAATCCCTACGCGGGAGGCACGGATCTTGAAGTGAGACCTTCGTGTTCCAACCATAAAACACGGATCGTCATATCATTCACAAGGTAATAAAAGCAATAAAGATCATTTTATTAAGTACTCAAAGTATGGAAGCAAAAGAAATAAGATTATATAACTCATGTGACTTCAGAAGAGTCACATGTCCCAATATAATTACACAACCAATAAAACAAACAGAATCCAATACATCCGGTAGTCCCATGGTTCACTTAAACATAAAGAACTGGTGTTGAAATGAGGCAGGACAACATCTAGTCCCCATCAGTCCTCATCACACCTTCACTTGCAACATGATAAGTCGCTTGAGCTTTGAATGCCCAGTAAGTGACATATCTGTTACCAATCCTCATTAAACACCGTTAGCAAGATAAAACAAGGGAATAGTAAAATAGAGAAGTATGATAACTAGAAAAACTCACATCACGGTAGGATACATGGATGATATGAAATATGCTATGAGATGTGTCATTCAGATGTCCTACGTGGTATGCTCAATCAATAGAATGCAAATGTATTATGAAATGTAATTGTGAACTAGCAAACTTTGTTAGGACCTTAAAAGATTTGGGAGTCGCCACCTACCATTGTTTGGGTGTGATAGGTCACCCATTTTGAAATGAAAAAAAATTAAAGTTTTGAAACAAGTGATTCAATTGGAAAAACACAGTCCATAGGAGAGATATGGGAAAGAAGATTCGGTTATGAGAAAAGGAAGGTGTGAGGCACCCTTTCTCATCCATTTTGAAATGGTTGTCTACTCCTTAAACTCTTAATCATTCTCTCAAATTCACCGGATTAAAAGAACAAGATGAAAGTAACAATGAAATAATATATGATGCAAATATGCGTAACAATATGAGATATTACAAGTTGGTAAAAGAAAGGAAAAATGCATAAAACATGATTATGTAAGAGATGATGATGATAACACTAAAAGAAGAAGTGACCTACATAATGCATAGATTCCTATGAGCTAAAAAATGAATAGTTTGAAAAGGATGAGTACACATGAAAAAGAAACATGGTTATGTAAAAGATGATGCACTCATAAAAAAATGAAAAGAACCTCACATGATAAAAAGATATTTATGCAAGTGAAAGAGTTGTTAGAAAAAGAATATTATGCTTAAAAAAATGACTTAGAAGAACAAGAAGAAAATCTGAGATGGTATGAAAAGCACAAAAAATAGTTATGGCATGATACACATGCATAAAAGGGGGAACTACAATGTTACAATGAAAAACTTATGAACTATGTAAAAATATAATAAGGTAACATAGTTACCTCTATGTCGGCAAGTAGAAATACTTGAGCTATTCCTTTTCCTTCAAAGCAAGAATTAGAGACCTTCTTTCTTCCTTTTAGGATTTTCTCCAAAGGATTTCCTACGGATGAGAAAAAAGTATTGAAACTTAGTGTAAGAAAGTTATAAAGAGGGCTCTTGATGGCTTTCCAAGCTGTGTCCAAGTGAGAAATAAGAAGGGGTATTTATAGGCCAAGGGTGGAGGTCTTGGGTTATTTTTGGAATTTTGAAAATGGTAATTTGGCTTTAAAATGTGTGAAAATTGAGGGTAAAAAGGTCATTGGGTAGGATTTAGGTGTTGAGAATTGACATGGGTGGATGGCATAAGAGGTAAATAATATTGGGTCAAGAGTCATTGACCAAAACTCCTCTCGATATGGATGGTAGATGCATTTATCTTTGAACCACAAAAGTTGATGCCAAAATGTTGAAAGAACTTGGGATGGTTGTGTGAATTGATGGGTCAAAGACCAAAGACCAATATTACATCCCAATATGGAATGTAGACAACCTCTTTCTTAACCCATACAAATAATGCCAAAATATGAAAGGCTTTGGAGCGTTTGAGAATTGATGGGTCATGGATATAAGACCAATGTTACACTCCAATATGGAATGTAGACCATCTCTTTCTTAGCCCATGGAAGGAATACCAAAAATTTTAAAAGCTTGGGAAGGTTGTAGGATTTGATGGATCATGGAGCAAAGATCAATGCCACACATTTAATTAGGGCATTTAAACTAATTATGTCTTGGGTTATAAGGAGAATGCCAAAAGAGTGAAAGGATTGAGATGTGTGTGATGAGGTGGATTTGGTTTGTCTTTTTGTGTTCTTTTTGGGCTACTACATGCATTAAGTGGATTGGGCTTGTCTTAATGAATTCTCTTTGTTCCGTCATTAACATATGGGTGTCCAGTTAAAGGAAAAGCCCATTATCTGTACATTTGCCAAATGGGTCCAAATCATGATAAATCATTTTTTTTTAGAGCCCAAGTATCAAAGATGGGTTAAAACATGGTGAATCTTGGTCATTTTGAAAGATTGGTAGTGGGTAAGGGTATTTTGGTCACATAAAAAAATTGGGTCATGGAATTAAAGGAATATGGATCTAGATCAAAGTTTGAATCTTCTCATGAAGAGTTGGGGTGCGCAAGACTGGGTACTAATAGTTGCCCCTCTTTGTTGCGCATTGCTAAGCGATGCACGACAAAGATTGTATGCACAACTAATTTTGTGAACCGAAGAAGAATCAGCTCAAATTATTCTAAGGAATGGCATGAAGTCTAACATTAGTCGATAGACCATACCACACTATGCCATTCGACTGACATCGAGTTTCTTTTGCACGATGTCGTGCCAAGAACTATGAGAGTTTCTTATCATTTTGAGAACATTCATGCAAAAGTGTAATATGTAAGTTTCAACCGGTTCCAATAAGGAAACAGTTAAGCCAAATATATGATTACTCTTAAATTGATATTTTGAAAATCATGAAGCAAATTTATTAAAATCAACTAGGTTAAAACCCAATTGCTATATGGCCTGTTTAAAGAGTATGATGTGATGTGAATAAGTGTTGTAATGTAATTTTGAATAATTTTTGAAGAATAAGAGATATGAACATTTGTGTTGTGAAGATCAATGCATGCTGGGACTGACTTGATCAACACAAAATGCAATGTGAGCAAAGGTTGAGGCTTACTGGGACTGGCACAACCTAAGCAAGAGATATGATGTGTTTGTGTTGTGAAGATCGATGCATACTTGGACTGACTCGATCAATATAGAAATGCAATGTGAGCAAAGGTTAACTCTTACTGGGACTAACATAACCTAAGCAGAAGATGTGATGTGTTTGTGTTGTGAAGATCAATGCATACTGGGACTGACTCAATCAACACAGAAAGGCAATGTGAGCAAATGTTGAAGCTTATTGGGGCTGACACAACCTAAGTAGGAGATGTGATGTGTTCGTGTTGTCAATGCATACTAGGACTGACTTGATCAACATAAAATGCAATGCGAGCAAAGGTTGAAGCTTACTGAAATTGACACAACTTAAGTCGGAGATGTGATGTGTTTGTGATGTGAAGATCGATGCATACTGGGACTGGCTCAATCAACACAGAAATGCAATGTGAGCAAAGATTAAAGCTTACTAGGACTGCCACAACCTAAGTAGGAGATGTGATGTGTTTGTGTTGTGAAGATCGATGCATACTGTGACTAACTCGATCAACATAGAAATTCAATGTGAGCAAAGGTCGAAGCTTATTGGGACTAACACAACCTAAGCAAGAGGTCGAAACACAAGTATCCATTTTGCTTTGGATATATCATCTTCTTGATGTTGAATCTGCCTTTAGGCCCAGAGCTTAGGCATTGCCAAGATTAATTTGAGGTGACTTGCATATACCAGATGCCTGCTGCTTTGACTATATTTTTTTCTTTTATTATTATTTTTTTATTTTGTCCCTTTTTTGCCCCTAGTGCCCAAAAGGGTTTTCACCAACTCTGGGTTTCGCGTTATTTTTAAGCACCAGTGCCATTTCTGGTTTTCAACTAGGCTCGCGATCTTTTTTCTTGCCATGATCTTGATGCTTTTACTTATAGCGCCCTTTTAGGTTTTCACCATGCCCTTTCAAGTCGTGCATGTATTATTCTTTTTGTTTTTTTTGGTGCCATTAAGAGCTTTCTTGCGTGCAATATCCTTAACTTATAAAAAATCAAAGAGGTCTTGGTTAATGGAAAGAAACATTTATGGGTGAAATAAAGAAATGGGGATCCAATTTTTTTTTATACCATTCGCAGTTTATACTCCTGCGGGTCAGGAGTTGACAACAATGTTTTGGACACTTTTTTGGCCATTCACAGTTTTTACTCATGTGGGCCAGGAGTTTACAACATTTGTTTTGGGACTTTTTTGGCCGTTCACGATTTATACTCATGCGGGCCAGGAGTTTACAAACTTTGTTGTTTTTTTTTTTTTTACCGTTCACAGTTTATACTCATGCGGGCCAGGGGTTTACAACATTTTCTTCATTAACCACACTAGTTGGCCATTCAAAGCTTTCATAAGGCTCAACTGTTTGACAATCCTTAATGCAATGGGTTAAGACAAGGATTTGGGTTAACAAAAAATGGCCTATTATCATTTCTTTGACAAGTCAAGAGTTGCATATATGTCTTGGCTCATTTAGGCGTAATACTTCTTCACTTGATTAGTGTTGACCAGATATGAGAGTTTTGTATCATCCATTCTTCCTAATATAAGCCCACCACCTGAAAATTTCTTCTTGAAAATGTATGGCCCTTCATAATTAAGACGAAATTTACCACGGGGATCCTGATGATTTGGCAAAATTTCTTCTTGACAATGTATGGCCCCACTTGGATATCTCGTGGCTTAACCTTCTTGAAATGCGCTCGAGCCATACGCCTCTGATATGCTTGGGCATGGCATATACCTCTCAACCTTTTCTCTTCAATGAGGTTTAGTTGATCATATTGTGCGCGTACCCATTCTGTCTCTTCCAACTCAGCTTCAGTTAATACCCGTAGCGAAGGAATCTCAATTTCGATTGGAGTACCACCTCCATTCCATAGACCAAAGAAAATGGCATTGCCTCGGTAGTTGTGCGAATTGATGTAAGGTTGGCCATAAGAGCAAAAGGTAACATCTCATGCCAAGTAGAATGTTTTTCTTAATGATATGCTTCAGATTCTTATTTGCAGCTGCAATGGCCCCCTCATCTTTGGTCTATAAGGAGAAGAATTATGATGTTTAATCTTCAACTACTCACATATGGCATCCATCTTTCGGTCACTGAAGTTCTTTGCATTATCCGTGATTATCACATTGGGCACACTATACCGACTGACAATATCTCTTTTGAGAATTTTTTGTACAATAGATGCAATGACATAGTATAAGATGCAGGTTCAACCCACTTTGTGAAGCAATCAATGGCAACCAAAATAAAATGGTTTCCATTTGACACTTTTGCAGTAATAGGACTAATCATTTCCATGCCCCAAGCAGAGAATGGTCAGGGGGCTGTCAAATTATGCAATTCCGAAGGGGGTGGGGGCATTTATCTTTTTGGCATATACTTGCAGAGATGACACCGTTGGACATGCTTACAATAGTCTGATTCTAATGTTGACAACTAATATCCCATTCGCAAAATCTTTTTGGCCAGCATATGCCCCTTCATGTGAGGGCCACAAATTCCTCCATGAACATCTTCGACCAATTTCTCTACTTTTTGTTCATCAAGACATGTCAACCAAACCATATCTGGTGATCTCTTGTACATGTTACTTCCAGAGAGGATGAATTGACAAGCCAATCTCTGAATCGTCTGTCGGTAATTTTTGGTTGCATCTGGTGGAAATGTTTGACCTTCTAAATACTGCTTAATATCTGCATACCATGGCTTTTGATCACGCTTTCCCACATCAATCTCTAGACAATAGGTTGGTTATTCTTTTTGTGCAATCTCAATTGGTTGAATATCACAACCTCTTGGTATCTCAATCATAGAAGCAAGTGTAGCAAGGCATCAACAAATTGGTTCTTGGTTCAAGACATATAATTGAATGTGATTTTCTCAAAATTCTTTGCAAGTGCTTCTAAACAAGCATAGTAAGGGATCAACTTGGATTCTCTAACTACCTACACATGATTTGTTTGAAAAATAACTAGTGAAGAATCACCAAATACTTCTAAGCATTGTATGGCCATTTCATGAGTAACTCTTAAGCCAGCAATGCATGCCTCATATTCTACCGCATTATTGGAGCATTCAAATTTCAACTAAACTGAGATGGGGATATGAGATCCGTTCGGGGATACTATCATTGCTCCAATTCCATTCCCTTTTTGATTTACCGCACCATCAAAGTACATTCTCCATTCTGTTACCTCATATTCTTCCCCTTCGGCAAATAATATGGCTTCATCTGGAAATCCCGTATTCATGGGTTCATAATTAGGTAGTGGGTTTTCTGCCAAGTGATCTGCTATTAATTGTCCCTTAATTGCTTTTTGGGTCACATAAGTGATGTCATATTCTGAAAGCAACATTAACCAACGTTCTATCCTCCCTGTGATGGATGGTTTTTCAAATAGATACTTCAATTGGTCCATCTGTGATATAGTAACTGTCACGACCCAAACCAGTTTAGATTCGTGGATCTATAACCGGGTCGGATTGCGACTCTCATCCCATATTGCTATGGGAGTGGCAAGGAATATAAGAACATAAGCGAAAGTCAAATGCACAGTTCTAATAAAATATACTATCATTAACAACAATATTCTTAACTTTACAATTTCTGGAATTTGAAGAATCTAATCTATATCAAATTATCTTCTATAATTATATCTTTGAATTCCCATTCCCAAAGCTCTCTTTAGTGATCTACCTTCCTTTAATAACCTGAAAAACAACAACATAATATTTGTAAGCCAAAGCCCGTGTGAGTAGACCTTTAAAACATTGTAATTACTCAACACACAATGCTACTACAAAATATAATATATAATAATGATGATCTGAAATATATATAATATGCTAATGAAATCGGAATAATGAATAATTATGATAAAAATAAATAAACAGCAACATGTTCTCTCACCAAATCTCACCTTGGTTTGTGTCATAAGGATATCACATGGTCATATTATCAAGCTATATGCCTAAGTCTATATGATACTCATATCTAGTGCATCATACACCAGATAAATCAATAATGTCAACAAACACATGATAACGCAATATGCATGAAGTCTGGTATTCGAATGGTTCAAATCCCCACACTAACCAATCAATTACATTGAGCAGAATGTCTTCTCGAACCATTCCCTCGCATACACAGCCACTCTCAATGTAAGATATTCTATGTGCGCATCATAGTTTTAAGGGGTTTCGACCAAGATGGCACAATTCCCCCACTTATTTTCGGTAGGGCAATGCAAAAATCCAAGGTGTGACATAATTAGGACTAACCTCAGTAGAAAAGTGAATAATCCGAATATCAAAAGGTTGACTCTTATGATTCAGATTTGGAAACCCCATATAAGGCATATCCCAAATCCTTTCATCTTACCGCAAGTATTTTGAGTCCCATACTTCTCACCTTGGGCGAATAATAATAGTCTCTCAATGGACTGAAAAGTTGGTATAACTTACCTTGAGTCTCAGGCAGTATACATAATAATTGGCTAATGGTCAAATAATAAGAGAGCCTACTCGGGCAGGATTTCATATGCAACTCATTGATCCAGGTCCGTTTATTAATGCAAGTCAAACACAATTATAGCACATTACATATATTCACATCAGCATGAACATGAGCACAATCTCATGGTACTAAGTTACTAATAACCACATAATATATCCAAAATATATAGTCCAAAGCACAGGATTCATGATGATGGAATTATACATAATATAGTTTAATTATAATAAGTTTTATGAATTTCAGGTGTTCTCACAACAAGGTTCTTCATTATTCAACAAAGCTAAGATCATATAATCAATGCATATAACAGTTTAAGAATTCATTCTAATGATAGAAAATACTCAATTAAGATCATTAAGTCTTTAGGGTTATTTATATTATTTAGAGGGTTAAGAGGTTCATATTAGTTTGTAGAAATCATTAATAAGAGATAAGTCAAGGGTAATTTCAATGTATGGTTCAATAATCAATAGAGGAAAGAAGGTTAATTCAGTATTCAAAGGATGATTAGATCTATAGGTTGAAAGGTTTAGGATAGAAAAAGGATAATTGGTTTAGTAGGTAAGAAGGTTGAGATTAGAGAGAGGGTGGTTCAACAAGGTAAAGAAATGGTTAAAATAGCATATAAAAGGGGCATGCTCAACATAGAAAAGGGGTGACTCAACCGGCAAGAAGCCTGCACGCCGGTAGGGTCATCCTACAAGGTGATTGTTGGCCTAGCTCAACTGGCAGGTTGCCGGCATGCCGGTTGGGCTGGCTAACAGGTCTGGTTTGATCAGGGCAACCGACAGGCTCCACCGGCACCCCAGATGGGTACCCGGCAGGCTAGGCAGTGGCCTACTCTGCCAAGGCAGGGTCCTCTGCAACCGGCAGTCTAACCGGTACACCGGTTAGGCCACCGGTGCACAAAAGGAGGGTTTTGGCATTGGATTTTCCAGGGTGGTTCAACAAAACTTCCTAGGGATTCGTGCACTATTACTTAATTAATTTATCCAGTAAATCATATTAGATATTAGTAATACTTGGTTCTTGGTTTATTTAATGGCTTAATCTTAACATAAA
>JAUPMG010162689.1:0-10770 GCA_031762675.1 Pachysandra terminalis | reverse complement strand
GTCTTCTTGGGACAATTGTCCGTCCTAGTTCCATTTACGACGTTTGTCGGAGGATATGGGAGAGTCAAATATGCTCAGCAAGGTCTCGAACTTGTTCGTTGGGGATACCAGAAAAACCCGATCCGACTAAATTCACCAAAGTTGTAAATGTCTCAAATCTCGATTTTATTCCAATCTGGCAGTCCATTGGGTAATGACGTAACTTGGGGGCCCGCCATAACACTTCATTATGCTGACATGACATTCTTGCCAAAAATGACTATCATATATATATATATATATATATATATAGTGTTTCTATACATTTTTTAAGATATATTAAAATAGTAAAACCTATAGTTTAATAAGTCAAAGAAATAGACGGGTTAATCCAAACCTGACCCGTTTATTTCCAGGTTGAAAACACTAAACCCAAATCCTACTCAATTGAAAACTTAAATTCCAACCTACTAAAACTCAGATGGGTTTGACGGGTTGGGTTGAAAATTACCAGCTCTGTTCAAAAGTATTTTTCATCATTGTTCAAAATCCGATAGGTTAGAGATCTTCCTAAGATTGGAGAATTTGGCATTAATCCTAAAATATTATTATTATTATTATTTTTAAGGTGGGTAAATTTGGTATCCAATCATGTTGCTTTAGCGTGGAAGAATAGAAGTGGTGATAATGAGCTAGTCTAGCCGGTCCAAGATAGATATTGAGACATTTGGAATTTGGAGGTGTTCATATACAGCCAGGTAAACCACCTTTTCATCTGGAAACACATAGTAGGCGGCAATTAAACTTGACTTCTTAAGACTAGAGTCTATTCCTTAATTGACCCGTTGTTCCATGTTCCCACACGAATTCCTGAGAAGTAGTAGAGAGCTCTTGATTCACCACTTGTTTAGACTTCCCTAGCTTAGTCTTAATTGACTTACTTAACAAGTATTGGGTTGCAATCAGTTACTTTCAAATGGGTTCTATGATCTATTTGAACGAACTTCTATCTACATTACTCGGGTACTCATTGGTTGAGAAAGGGACCCACATGGTAACCTAAGCCAATAATTAGTAGACACATCAGGCGAATGTGCAAGTGTCACTGCTGACTTTGGAAACCAAGAGCCAAGTACACGGCGGAGCATTTTGTACAATTCAACATCATAAGAGAAAAAGTGCTCTTTAAGTCCATGACTTCACACCAGGGATTCATACCCTTGTGGTATTATTTAGCACCTATATAAATATATATGATAGAAACCTTAATTTACACACTTGGCTTTAACATTGTTAACTGATAGATCAAAAGGTCTACAACAAGCATGGGAAGCAATGTTACCTCCATTCCACGTCTTCATTTTCTTCTCCTCCTTCACTTGTCAGGATTTTTATACTTGGAAACCATAATACTCACTTCCTGCAATGGTGATTCCCACTTGGGTTGCATAGAGATGGAGAGAAAAGCTCTTCTTATGTTCAAAGAAAGTCTCACAGATCCTTCGGGTCGGCTCTCTTCGTGGGTTGGCAGAGATTGCTGCAGATGGCGAGGTGTAATCTGTAACAACATGACTGCACATGTAGTCAAGCTCAAACTCCGCAACCCAATTCCAGATGGTGAAGGAAGTGCAGCATATGACTTGGGCGGTAAGGTAAGTCCTTCTTTGCTCGAGTTGAAACATTTGAATTATTTGAACTTGAGCTACAATAATTTTGGAGGTATTGGTATCCCAAAGTTCATGGGTTCACTTGAGAAGTTGCGGTATCTTAATCTTTCCAGTGCATCATTTGGTGGAACAATTCCTCCTCATCTAGGAAACTTGTCCAGACTACGTTACCTAGATCTGCATTCTTCATATTCCCCTGTTGAACTGAATGTAGACAACCTTCAGTGGCTCTCAGGTTTGTCTTCCTTGAAATATCTTCATATGGGTTATGTGGACCTTCGCACAGCAGCAGATGATTGGTTACAAACTGTTAACATGTTTCTTCCTTCTTTGGTAGAATTACACTTACCTCTCGGCCAGCTTTCCAAACTTCCTCTCTCTTCCTTCTGTGAATTTCAAATTGCTTTCAGTCCTCGATCTATCCAATAATGGTTTTAACTCCTCAATACCTCTCTGGTTGTTTAGCCTCAGCAGCCTTGCAGATCTTAATCTCAACTCCAATAATCTCCAAGGTGTCATTCCTGATGCATTTGCAGACATGGTTTCCCTTCAAATCCTTGATTTGTCTGAGAATTCAAATATTGTTGGTCAGATACTGATAACTCTGGGAAATCTCTGCAAATTGACAAGTATAGATCTATCAGGCAACAGTATCAGTGGTGACTCGACGAAGTTTCTTGATCATTTGTCAAAATGCAGTAACAGTAGCTTAGAGTTTTTAGATTTGGGCTACAATAAACTAACTGGGTATTTGCCGAGCTCATTAGGAGGACTTAAGAACTTGAGGTATCTTCATTTGTGGACGAATTCATTCAAGGGTTCAATCCCAGAATCAATTGGGAGCTTATCATCGTTGAAAGAATTTTACATCTCCAACAATCAAATGAATGGGACCATTCCAGAAAGCATTGGAAAACTCTCAGAGTTGGTTGTGTTGGCACTCTCTGGAAATTCATGGGACGGTTTTATAACAGAAGCTCATCTCCTGAACCTCACAAGATTAGAAGAATTATCCATTGATTTACTATCTTCCAAGAAGCTCCTAGTTTTGGGCATGAAGCATGATTGGGTTCCTCCGTTTAAGCTAAAGTACATTGATGTGAAAAACTGCCAATTGGGTCCCAAATTTCCTGCATGGTTTAGAAATCAAAGTAAACTTGCCACTGTGATTCTGAACCATAATAATATTTCAGACATCATGCCCGATTGGTTTTGGGAGTTATCTTTGCAACTGAAAGAATTGGACATCGCTCATAATCAGATACGCGGTAGGGTTCCAAACTCATTAAGATTTCTTGAAAAATCCAATGTCGATTTGAGTTCCAATTACTTTGATAGAACAGTCCCACTTTGGTCTTCCAATGTGACTAAACTGTATCTTAAAAAAAACATTTTTAGTGGACCGATTCTCTCAAACTTGGGTGACGTAATGCCAAGGTTGACAGATTTAGATCTCTCAATGAACTTTCTGAATGGCAGCATCCCTTTGTCCCTAGGTAAAATGAGTGACTTGTTTACTCTTGATCTCTCTTGGAATCGTTTATCAGGAGAAATCCCGGAACTTTGGAACAATTTGCAGGAGTTATACTTCGTAGATATCTCAAACAACAGTCTATCTGGAAAGATCCCGAGGTCAATGGGTTTTCTGCAATCAGTCCAATATTTAACACTGAATAACAACAATCTTGATGGGGGACTGCCTTCCTCTTTGCAAAATTGCACGGCATTGATAACACTTGACCTTGGAGATAATCGGTTGTCTGGGAACCTGCCAAAATGGAATGGAGAAAGCATGCCAGATCTATCGAATTTGCGCCTGTGATCAAACTTTTTCAGTGGAAGCATTCCTCATCAACTATGTCAGCTTGCTTCTCTTCACCTCTTGGACCTTGCAAATAATAGTCTGTCGGGATTCATTCCATCATGTTTGGGGAATTTGACTGGTATAATCTCAAAGCCCCCACTAGAGAATGAATATGAATGGCGCATGAAAGCTGTGACAAAAGGAGCTGAATTTGAATATAGGAATATTCTTTACCTTCTAAATATCATAGACCTTTCGAGCAATAATTTGTCTGGCAAGATACCTGAAGAGCTAACAAACCTCTCTAGTTTAGGCACCTTGAATCTATCCATGAACCATCTTACAGAAAATATCCCAACAAATATTAGAAGCTTGCGAGTTTTGGAAAGTCTTGACCTCTCAAGAAATAACCTCTCGGGCGCAATTCCTCCGAGTATGTCATCTTTAACTTCCTTTGAGTCATTTGAACCTGTCATATAACAACCTTTCAGGGAAAATTCCATCAAGCACCCAGCTCCAAACCATTGGAAATCCATCCATTTATGCAGGTAACCCAGCACTCTGTGGGGATCCATAGCGTATCAATGGCTTGATCTTAAATCCAAACCCGCCCGTTTAATAAACAGATTGAGAATACCCAACCCGCTCTAATCCGTCTGACCCGTCCTGTGTTTTTCTTTTTTTTGATAATTCCTCCTAGACTCCTAGTATCTTAAATGTCACTTTTTTTTAGTACAAACTTCTTTTCTAAGGTTCTAACATTTGATATATTTACTTATAAAATAACAATATCATGCTTAGTTTTGAAAGGTACATTTAACTACTTTATATAAACTTTTATATATATATATATATATATATATATATATATATAAAAGTTGGTCTTTGCTCAGGACTTGTTAAAACGAATCAAACAAGTGTTTTTCTTACTTAGACACTTAAGTTTATATTTTAAAAGTTATATTTAATTTCTTTATATAAGCTTTTATATATAAACATTTCTATATAGCTCTAACTCGACGGATCAGATGGGCCGATCTGTTTATTTACGGGTTACAGATCCTTAACCCGAACCCAACTTGTGGGTCGAAAAGATGAACCCAAACCCTCTAAACCGCGGGTAGGTTCGGACAGGTTGGCAAGTCGGGTCAAAAATTGCCAACTCTACTAAAATATAACAGTGCAAAGAATCAAAACCTTCATTGAATTAACATATCATCACAGTCTGGGCCATTATTGGACCAGATAATCGGACTGTCGGATCAAGAACCAGAAACTTGTTGATTCTCTTTCAATTTCATCACCAGATGAATCCAAACAAATTATGGAAGAGTTTGTGGATTATATATTGCAAGAAACTGCGCCTAAAAGATCATTATCAGGTCACATTACGAATGTTTAACTGAAATTTGCAGATTATGGTCTTGCTCTTGCAGACCATTATACTTCACGATCCACAGTGGTTCAGTATGATTCTTTCATGTTGGAGGTCAGTATAGAACGATCACAGACCACAGTGCTCTATTATAATGGCTTAATGTTAAGAAAGAAAGATAAAACGATGAAGAAAAAATCAAGCATACAAAGACACAGAATTAAGTGGTTCGATAAATTGTACCTATGTCCACGGATGCACACCCAGTTTTACTATTCTTTCAAATTTAGAATAAATGTGTTACAAATAGCAACCACAAAAGTATAAATAAATACCCTATAATTAGGGCTAAAATAATAGACGTAAAATTACTATTATATCTTTAATCCCCCCAAAAAATCAGTGCTAACGGATCATTAGTACTTCTCGGTTGCCTCATTAGCATCAGTCTCCACATAACAACACTTAACTCATTTATCCATTGTTAAGTTGTGCATTCGGGCAATTAGCATTATTGTAATTCCTCTCTTTACCTTTTCTTTTTTTTTCAAAAAAAAGAACTTTTTCTCCCTGTTTTCTTTCCATCTAATCTGACCTAGTCTCCACATAACAACACTTAACTCATTTATCCATTGTTAAGTTGTGCATTCGGGCAATTAGCATTATTGTAATTCCTCTCTTTACCTTTTCTTTTTTTTTCAAAAAAAAGAACTTTTTCTCCCTGTTTTCTTTCCATCTAATCTGACCTAGATGTGGATGGGCTACAAAGATGGTGATGTGGATAGCTCTTTTGGTTGGTATAATCCATTTCGGCTGGGATTGTATGATAATGCAAAAGATCATAATCCTACACTAAAGAAAGGTCTAAATGCCTAGAAATTTTTTAATCCTTCAGAGATAACCTAAACCATGGTATTGTCCATTCTATATTTGCAGTCAAATACTAGAATACAAAAGCAGAGAACAACGAAGAAGTGACAAAGGGATGGAACTAAGTAGAAAGTGTGTGGATCCCAGGGTGTTTGCCATACTGACTTTGATGCCTTGGTCTCATTCTGTGAGACTTATTATAGAGGTGGGTGCATTATCTCCATTAGGATTATTAACGAGCCGAGATTGAGCTTAATATTTAGGCTCGCGAACCGAGTCCGAGCCTAAAAAGAGGCTTATTATTTTAACAAGCCTAAACCAAGGTTAGGTAGACTCTGCTCGGTCTTATATATGATATATAAACTTATGTATCATAGATATTATATATATATATATATAATATTAATCATTAAATACAGTGTTAGTAACGTGTTAGTTCAAAAAAAATAAGTTAGTGGAGTGTTTAATAAGTCAACTATTTAATTAATTGTAAAACTAGGATTTAGTAAATAGTTAAATAGTTAATTTAAAACTTAAAAAACCCTAATTAATTGACTTTTGGCCTTTCACGAGCCGAGCCAATCTTTTTCCCGAACCAAGCTTTTGCGAGCCGACCTAAGCCTTGAAAAAACTAGCGAGCCTGGGCCCGAAAATTTTTACCGAGCCCAAGCCTTGTCCAGAGCCAGAGCAGAGCTGGGCAAAGCTCATTTCGGCTCGGCTCTGCTTCTTTACATCTCTAATCTCCATCCCTGACCAGTTCAATGAACGTCTTCCTATGCAAAAAGGATCATTGCCTTGAAGAAATGTTTTGTCGTTGGTTGTCTTAATTGGACAGATCGTTCTCAGGCAATACAAACATGCACAATTGAGAAAGAGAGAGAGAAGACACTGCAGAGAGAAAAGAAGGCCAATTAAAGAGAAACAAGTAAGAAAAAAAGTCCCAACACAATAAAACTCAAAATCAGAATAAGATCAAACATGAACACTTTGTTGTACATCATAAGAGAGAAACTGCTTTCACACCAATACATTGAAGCTGGGATTCATATCCTTTGTGTTGTAGCATGTATGTCTTTATCCTCGGCGTTAACTGTTAATTAGTAGAGACAGTTTGGGAAGACAAACAGTTTTTTGGGAAGACAAAAAGTTTTGTTTTTTAGAAAAGTCGAAGGGCCTTTTTCGGGGAGACAAAGAGTCTTCTTGGAAAGATAAAGAGGTAGATGAATCTGGACCCTTATTTTCATCTTCCCTCCCTCTTCTTCTATATAAACTGTTGTATTTTTTGCAATTTATAGAGCTGCAGAAAGCAGAGAAAGAAAAGAGCAAAGAGTAGGTTGTAGTGAGTTGAGTGAGCATATTACAAAGATTATAATCAGAGCTTTTGCTCCTCCTTTATTCTTTTCCCATATAGTGAAAGTGTGTGTGCTCCGTGAATGTAGGCAAGTTTGTACCGAACCACATAATTCTCTATGTTCTTGTGTGTATGCAATTGATTTTAGCACGAAGATTCCCAACATTAACATTGTTAAATGACAGATCAAAAGGTTTCCAACAAGAATGCGAAGCAATGATACCTCCATTCCACGTCTTTCTTAACTTGTACTCTTTCATTTGTTGGGGTTTTTATATTCGAAACCATAAAAGTCACTTCCTGCAATCGTTATCCCCACTTAGATTCCATAAACATAAAGAGGAAAGATCTTCGCAAGTTCAAAGAAAGTCTCACAGATTCTTCAGGTCGGCTCTCTTCTTGGGTTTGCAAAGACTGCTGCAATGGCGAGGCATAATCTGTAACAACAGGACTACACATGTACTCAAGCTCAAACTCCTCAACGGAATTCCTTACGGTACAACAGACGGTGAAGGAAATGCAACATACAACTTGGGCGGATAGGTAAGTCCTTTGCTAGAGTTGAAACATTTGAATTACTTGGACTTGAGCCACAACAATTTTGGAGGTAATGGTATCCCAAAAGTTCATGGGATCACTTGAGAAGTTGCGGTATCTTAATCTCTCCAGTGCATCATTTGGTGGAACAATTCCTCCCCGTCTCGGAAACCTGTCCAGACTACATTACCTAGATCTGCCGTCGAGCTTGGATTCATATTCCCCTGTTGAACTGAATGTAGACAATCTTCACTGGCTCTCAGGTTTGTCTTCCTTGAAATATCTTCATATGGGTTATGTGGACCTTAACGTAGTAGTAGATGATTGGTTACAAACTGTAAATGTTGGAATAATTGCAAATAGATTCGGGCAGATAATACATTTTTCGCCTAATTAATCTATATGATTGAGAGCAAGTTATTGTTTAGTTGCAGTAGGGATGAGACATGGATCAAGTCGCTCTTTTTAAGACATTACGCTCTTTTACAAGGATTTCCAATGCAGGCAGATGCTAACATAACGCCCCCAGGATACAACAGCCTAGTTAACGCACTTTGTTTCCTTTCTGTTCTACACTAATTGAAAAAAAAACAATCCCACCACAATTGAAGACACCCTTCGCCCAACAAGGCAATACGAAAGCAAAATGAAATAGTAGAAGAGAGCAAAAAAAGCAGAGAGCAAAATAGCAGAAAGCATTGTGTGCTGCTTCTATAAATACAGTACAAAAAACACAACTTTTACTCTCTCTCTCTCTCTCTCTCTCTCTCTCTCTCTCTCTCTCTCTCTCTCTCTCTCTCTCTCTCTCTCTCTCGTCCCTTTCCCTTTTAGAGATCTTGTTGCTTCTAGGATTTCCATGCGATTGCCCTTGGTTGTTGAAGTGTCGGCATATTTGTGTGGTTTTAGTAATGATGTAGTAGAGGTAACCGCGGATGCTTACTTAGAAGCGTTGGATCGAAATAAGATCCACCGCGCACACCGTGGCTTCAAACGGGCATAACTTTCGACTCCGGTGTCAGAATTAGATTTATAATACCATTCCAGAAAGCTAACAATGATAGCTCCAAGACTCACAACTACGTCATGATGTGAGATGTGTGTCGTCTATGTAAATTTGTTTAGACCCTCAAAATGACCTCTGAAGTCTTTTACCCGATTTTAGTAACTTTTGCTTACCTATTTCTTTTCGGATTGCTTTTAGCAGTTTTTGAAAAGTGTGTAACACTTATCCTTTTAGACCTATTACTGCTATTTGTTAGTCTTAGAATTATTATAATGTGAATGAATTAATGCATATTTGCTGTTTTGTAGGTCTAAGGATGATGAGGAGAAAATGGGATAAAAACAGTCCATTAAAGTTTGAAGTGGATTAAGCTTCAAAGAGTGAAAGAGGAGGTGAACAAATCCCAATCACACCTTGAAGTCCATGGAAGAACCTCACGGTGGAAGCCCAAGCATCAAGTCCAGATCAGCTCAGAAAGTTCAGTAGAGTTCACAGTCGATCGATCGGAATTTGGATCGATCGAATTTGCGATCGATCGCAGATATGCGATCGAGCGGATGCATGGTACGATCGAGCGACTGATACGCAATAGCAGTTGCATGAATAAGAAGGAGTTTTATTCCGAATGAGATTGGCTTCCAAATTCTTCTAGATAACTTTTAGACTAGGAATTATGTAATATAAGGCTATTTTTGAGACGTTTAGACTTTATGAACGAATTAGAGTTTGAATTAAAGACATAATGGAGGTCTTTGAGGAAAAGGTATTGGCTACACTTGGCAACTTTGAGTCAGCCACTCAGTTGTTGAACTCCCACTCTTAAGCCATAGCTAAGCTAGAAACCCAAGTTGGGGAGATAGCTAATGCACTCAATAGAAGAGAGGATGGGAAGCTTCCTAGTCAGCCAGTGGCCAATCCTAAAGGGCAATTCTTAGTTGAGGGGACCACTTCTAGCAGCTCTAGCCACGAGCAGCTACATGCCGTCTCCACTTTGAGAAGTGGGAGAGTGATTGAAAATAGGGTAGATGAGGAAACGATTGAGACAGTTGACCCTACCCCCATTGAAAATCCTAAGGGGTCAACTAATTAAAGAGGAAGTGATGAAGACCCTTCTCCTATCACTCCAGCTCCTGAGAGACCATATGAGCCTTGTGCTCATTTTCCTCAAAGACTCAAAGAGCCCTCTTACTTTGGGAAGCAATGAGAGAAGATTAAAGACATAATGGAGGTCTTTAAACAAGTCAAGATAAATGTTCCTCTTCTTGATGCTATACAGCAGATTCTCTCATATGCCAAGTTCTTGAAGGAACTTTGTACCCAAAAGCGTAAGACTAGGATTCATACTTCACAGAAGGTCCAACTCACCAAGCAAGCTAGCTCCCTCATTCAGCACCACATTGCACCCAAGTTTAAGGATCCTGGAGCTCCTACCATCTCTTGTCTCATAGGAGACCACGAGATTGAGAGAGCTCTCCTTGACTTGGGAGTAAGTGTGAACTTGCTTCCTTACTCGGTGTACTTGCAACTTGGCTTAGGAGAATTAAAGCCCACGACGGTTATCTTACAGCTAGCAGATAGATCTCTTAAGAAACCGCGTGACATCGTTGAAGATGTGATTACACGAGTTGATAAGTTTTACTTCATGGTAGACTTTATCATACTTGATACAAAGCTTGTCTAGATTCCCGATAGACATATTCCTATCATCCTTGGACGTCCCTTCTTGGCTACAGCTAATGCTTGCATTAACTGTGTGAATGGAGTGATGGAGTTGTCCTTTGGGAATATGAAGGTAAAGCTGAACATCTTCAACGTGTTTCAGCATCCACCGGATGCGAGGGAGTGTCTACTCATAGACATCATTGAAGAATCCCTAGATGATTCACTCCCTCATCTATTGATGGGCGATCCATTAGAGGCTTGTTTGGCACACTTTGGTTCTGATTTTGAGGTAGAGAGTTACATTAGTGAGGTTCAGTCCTTACTTGATACAACAACTACCCTAGACTCTCGTCCATGGAGAGCACCAAAGGAGCCCTTGCCTCCGACTTCTAGTACCTGTCCCATTCCATCCCTTGTCTCACCACCACAACTTGAGCTTAAACTGCTGCCTAATAAGCTCAAGTATGCCTTCTTAGGATTAAACGACACTCTTCCAGTCATTATTGCATCTGATTTGCAAGA
>JAUPMG010162678.1:0-10770 GCA_031762675.1 Pachysandra terminalis | reverse complement strand
AAGTTAGTTCATGAGAATGAATGAAAGTGACTTCGAGCCCCAGTTGGTAAGTCGGATGCATAAAAGACAGCATTCGAGGGTGTAAACCCAAATCCGCGTCCTCCAAGGGAGGACGGAATCCGTAGTCTTCTGTGGGAGATAAGCCCTTAACGAGTTGACCTTCTCGAGGTGGTTAGCCTGGAATTCACCTTAGGAGGAAGGGATGTTACTCCTTTGAATTCAGTTTAAGCAGGAGGGAAAATACCTCCTTTGAATTAACCCTCTGAAGGTGGTTAGCCTAAAAAAGACTTCCCTCGGAAGTGTCCATCGAGGATGTCCCTTGGAAGTGTCTATCGAGGTTGTCCCTCGGAAGTCGGAAGTGTCCGTCGAGGTTATCCCTCGAAAGGGTCCGTCGAGATTGTCCCTCGGAAGTGTCCGTCAAGGTTGTCCCTCGAAAGTCGGACGTTTCCGTCGAGGTTGTCCCTCGGAAGTGTCCGTCGAGGTTGTCCCTCGGAAGTTTCCGTCGAGGTTGTCCCTCGGCGGGAATATTCTAGCTTTGTGATCCTTCAAGTCAAAGCATATAAAGTGGTCCTTCGAAGTCTATAGAGATGATCCAAGAACGACTCCTGAGTTAGAAAGCATAAAAGTTCCCTCGAGAATCTTTCCTTGAGTAAAGTAGGGTCCGTCGAGGGGCGAATAAGATTCTCCTTCCCTCGGGTGCCCAGAGGACATTATCCCGCGGGGGCATAAGTCCTTAGTCCGTTGAATACCTCAAATAGGGAAGAAGGAATGAGTTTGTTGGGTTTGGGACACGTGGCGTTCCCCCACAAGCTGAAATTCAAAAGGTAGCTTCCTTGAGAAGCTACAATCTGTTTTGGTGATAAGAACGGTTAGATATCTCTGAGTCATTTCAAATCTTACCTTTTCACCAAACGGTCTAATCACCGTACGCAGCTGCTGAAAGCTGGCATGTGAAAAGGACGGTTGTACAGCCGTTTCAGCTTTATTGAATGATTCAGTGTATGTGGCTATACCCAAAACGCGTACACGCGCTCGTAATCGAGCGCCGCATGTAAAGCAGGGTTAAATTAGCCCGCCTGATCAACAATGCATATTTATATCCTATGGAAAATTGCAATCCCCTTCGTGAAGTGCAATGAATCCAAAGCAAGTAAAATGAATAACAAATTACATATATAACCTTTCAGACGGGCAATGCATTAAACAGTCCATATATACAAAATAATTCCACCAACACCCCCGTATTTCCATTTTTCAAGGCATCCACGCACTTCTAGTAATTCACGATAATATATAAAAAATGGTACAACTGAATAGAAAATTAAAACACTTTAATAATTAATATTTGAGACGTCTATATCCCGGTCGATAGCATGTCGAAGCGAGAAGGATATAACCGAACAGTCCAATTAAAGCAGAACCGGGGCCACATTCTCTGAACAATAATTATTAGAAAGGCAAGAATTTTTTAATAGAATTTTTTTAGTAAAGAATTCAGGAAATCAGTTACTAAGTTAAACTGTTAAGGTAATTACTAATTAGTTTACCAAAGTTCTAATAATAAATAGCAAATTTAAAGACCCGAAACCCAACGGATACCCAACCAACCATACCCGATGGACCCGATTCTTATCGGAACTCATTTATATGGAACCTGAACCGAACCCTATTATCAAAAGGGTATATAAACCCATAACCAAATTATATAAATGGTTTTGGTTCCTTCGGGTTTGTCAGATAACGGATACCCATTAACACCCCTTGATATAGTATATGTAATCTCTGTAACAAGATTTCTTAATTTCACAATCAAGTACGCTGACATGAAAGGTCGAATTTCACAGAAGAATACAACCCATAGCTCCTTAATATTCAAGGATTTTGTTGATGTTCCAAGGTTAATCCTGTTGCAACTAATAGCGAAATACAATATCATTGGTTGTTGGTCATCGAAACTAGAAAACAACCAACTTGCTAGTAAGAATGTGAAGAATTTAAAAGGTGTCAATTGGGACAATGGTAAAGATTCGGAGGCACACATAAAAAGACTATGCTGATGGTCGCATGAACCAAGATTTTCGGCGAAAGCCTAGTATTCTGATAGTCGCTTGGACCAAGATTTTCGGCGAAAGCCTAGAGGGTTAATATGGGGTGTATGAGTGAGATCCATTGTAGCAAAAGAGGGGGGAAGAAATTTTCCTTGAAATTTATCTTCCCTCTATTTTCATAGACGATGTAGATTTGTTGCAGTTGCTTGGATTATATACACAGTGAGATTCACATATGAAACTTGCAATAATATGGTATTTATTTAGACCTTTTGCATTCGAAAATATGATAAACTGTTTGAAAATTAGATCCAAAAAGAAGAAAGGAAAAAAGGAACTTCACTGTTTCATTAATGCCATCTTCAGAATTGTGGTTGCCTTGTATCAAAGGTGAGAAAAGCTGCTAGGATGGTCCAACTACTTTTTCTACATTCCTTGAACTGAAGCAGCCTTTTAAGAGCTTTTCTAAGAGAATTATTACATGTGTTTTGTTGTTCTATAAATCTAGTAAGGAAATTTTAACATACTATGGTTATGTCTACAATTTCGTTACTCAACTAAGTATAAACATTCCCAAATCCTCCAACAGTCTATGGTTTGGATTCTTTTTCGATTTGTCAACCGGAAAGTATAAAATTATCTCTTTCCAAGATTGATTCTAGAATCTGACCGAGTATAAGATGCGTTATGAAGGATGAACATACAAATTGCACTTTAGAAGTCACTCTCCAAGATAGTTCAAGAACTTTAGAAGACAATCTCCAAGAGAGCTCAAGTTCTCCAATATTTAAATTATCTTATGGTAAGATCAAATGCCTATTCTTGAAATCAGTTCAAAGAACACCACATCAACATTCAGAACATGGAAGATCCAAAGAAACATGAAATAAAAAAAAAAATTCTTAAAACTATCAGATAGGAATTCTAGATAGAAATTAGGGTAAAATTTCTTAAAACTATCAAATCTAAGAGGATTTGGTTGGTCTGTGAGCTTGTGATTAGGGTTCGTACCTGTCATTGCACAAACTGATGGCGAGCGATTGACGGCAATGGAGTGACGGCGAGCTAGGGTTTAAGATAAAAACACTTTTATTAGCAATAGAAGGAGAGGGAAGGTGGGAGAGTAAAGAGGAAGAAAGAGAAGAGAAGGGGAAATAAAAGCTTACTGATGGAGCAAACTACCCGGCGATCGTCGGAGAAGAAGACCACGAAGAAGAAGATGGAAATCGCCTACCGATTTCACGTGAAAAGAGTGGGGAAGAAGAGAGCCAGCACTGGAGAGAAGAGGGGCAGGGAAGAGAGCAGCGCGGGAAAGAAAGAGGGGAAGAAAAGAGAGCAGTGCGGGAGAGGATTCGCTTTTGCGGGAAAATATAAACCATATTGTCGGCGGTCCTTTAGGGACCGCTGTTGAATAGTTGGGTTTTGTCGGTGCTCTGTTGAAAACCGATGTTGAATAATTGGGTTTTGTCGGCGTTTTATACTGGACCGCCGACCACTAATAGACCTAATTCAGTGGTAAACAAAATACCGTTGTTAAGGAATACCATTGGTCGGCGGTCTCTATAAGACCACCGACCAATAATATACTTAACAGCGGTCTATTTAGACTACCGACATATAGGGCTTTACCAGCGGACATTTTAAGCCTGCCGTTAATACTGCCACTAATTCCAACTTATTTTGTAGTGGCATCACAACCATGTAGCATTCTTACTATGCTTCAACCACATGGCAATTATGAAAGGAAAGCATATAAAGTGAAACTCACAATCATAACGTCATATGAAGTGCAAGTATATAATATTCATCACTCAACATGCTTCAACATATAATACATAAGTAATGGAAGCACATAACATTATCCGCATTATCCCAATGGAACAAGGCGACATTCATACAGGAATGCCCCCTGAATTCTCAATCAAACGCCTGCCTCGGTGAGTCCCGTCGGTGGGCCAATGCACTCACCGACCGGAGTCAAAACTGTGCTATCGGTGAGTCTGTTAGCGAACCGCCGACTTGCTGACTCCCAAGGTCATAAGTCATAACCTCTTCGGTGAGTCCCTTCGGTGTCACCGACGACTCATCAACCGCTAATGTCCTAAATACCTACTCCCTGTCGGCGAGTCCCTCGTCTTGAAATCAATTCAAACAACACCACATCAACATTCAGAACATGGAAGATCCAAAGAAACGTGAAATAAAAAAAAAAATCTTAAAACTATCAGATGGGAATTCTAGATAGCAATTAGGGTAAAATTTCTTAACACTATCAAATCTAAGAGGATTTGGTTGGTCTGTGAGCTTGTGATTAGGGTTCGTACCTGTCATTGCACAAACTGATGGCGAGCGATTGACGGCGATGGAGTGACGGCTCCTCATTTGTTTGTTGGTTGATTATTGTCTTCATCTTGTGAAATATGATAGTGTGTGTTATATATGAATATCTTGTTGATCTTTAATGTAACCTTGCTTATGTTCGATAATATGCATGATCAAATTGTCTGCCATACCTAATGCACCCTGTACATGTCGTCATGCATAACGCATTATAGGTTAGACGCACATAACATATTGTTAGTGTAATTCTCTTCTTGTATTGGATTAGTTTGGTGATGAGTGACAACGTGGGACATGTAGACAGATGTATGCTCGTGAGTAGTTTCTAATACACCCTGTACACAAGAATGGATGTTTAGTTAATGTGCACTACTTCACTTCACTATTTCACTGCACTACATAGACTCTAGACCGTCGTTTGCTCAATGTGTGAAACCCTGTATTCCAAGACCTCAAGGCTGGGTCTTGTGACTGGACATGAGTGTGATGTGGATATCACATCTAGGGAGCGGCAGGCTGGATTAAGTTGAGGGTGTAGCTAACCCAATAGACTTTCTCTCTGCCAGAGGGCTCTGTGCCAAGTATAAGAAAAGATATGAAAGGGCCTCTGTAGTTGGGTCAAATGATCATGTTTTCCTGAGGGATCCGCAGGTTGCTGCAAGTTTCGGTCTACAGACTACTGATAAAAAATAAGAGGGGAGATCGTGCCTCCTAGGTTGAAAACCCTTAGAACTGCGCTGTATACGTAGAATAACCCTATTTCCATAAACCGTGTATACGAGGGATGCATTCAAGTTGTTGGGACATCCTGGGGTGCATTCAGGTTGCTAGGACACCCTGAAATAGAGGCTGGATCAGGAGGAAACATGTTATATTGAAACTCTACCAGAGTTACATTTTCATAACAATAGAGTTGTTTGCTAGCTCACTTTGGTGAGGTTCTGTAATTTAGGAGTGCATAGCATGTTTAACTAAATAACTTACCTCATACATTACATTGTTTGATTTCTCTTATGATTTGGAATTGGAAGACATGTGGACGTAATCATTTTGGGCCAAACTTATATATTCCTGAAATTATAGTACTTACAAGCTTATAGCTTATGCTTTTCAGCAAACCTTTTTCAGGGCCTATAGCAGAGACCGTTGCTGAAGAAGAGCCTGCTCAAGAAGGAGGATTTGAAGAGGAAGACGAGTTCTACCCTCACGAGTGACTCAATCTTGTAATAATTTGTTTTAAACTTTGATGATATTTTACTTGGTCTATTTTGTGATACCATTGTTGATATCTAGTATGATCTAATTTAGAACCTACAATAGTTTAGATTTCCGCTTTTTATTTGTAATTAAGTTTTACATCATTTATACCATCATTTTTTTGAATGATGGTTTAAGTTTGTTAGAACTATAAACTGTTATTCAACTACCACTCTCCTTCCGAGGAAGTGAAGGTCATAATCCGGACTTCTCTGAACGCTAAGTGGTCTCATGGGTTTGGGTTGCGACAAAGTTGATATCAGAGCTATAGTTCTTGGTTTTAAATCTGATTTCCTAAGTTTTAAGATTTGAAAGTTTTTGATGTGTTGATATTTCACAAGTTTTTGTGTTATGGTTGTTAAACCCTAACCATAAGGTGGTGGACTGTGCTTGAAAGGTGGAGAAGGTTATACTAGAGTTTAAGAAAGCTATGGACCAGAGGAATGCCAAGAATAACCCGAAGCCTAGTACCTCCAAGGGAAAAACCTCTAAGGCACAAAACAAGTAGATGATTCAAGGTCCGTCCAGTTCTCAAGGTTTTGGGAACTTCTCGATGCGGTGCCACCACTATGGAAAGAGGAGACACAGCTATAGAGAGTGTCGGTCACCTTGGAATCCAAATTCCTTTCAAGGTCAACCACAGCAACAACAAATGATACCTCGACCTCACTTTGTGCAGAATCCGGTTCCTATTCAACAAGTGCCACCGTCCAAAGGACCAAGGACTGGACCCCCTCAACCCCGACTACAACCACCACCTCAGACGGCCAAAGTCTTTGCAACTAAACCACAATAGAACGAAGTTATGGAAGGTATCATACGAATCTCACATATTTCTGCAAGAGTGTAATTTGATACTAGAGCCTCTCACTCATTTATTGCACGAACACTTGTACACTATTTGGGTCTTCAAATGAAGAACTTAGAGAGGAGTTTTGTAATAGCAAACCCTGAAGGAGGAACCGCACATTTAGACTAGGGGAGTGAATCTTGCTCGATAGTAATAGATGAGTTCACTTTACCTATTGATTTGATTGTCCTTGACATGCATGAGCTTGGCATCATTTTGGGGATGGACTGAGTAGTTGCACATCACGTGTGGATAGACTGTCATAACCAAATTGTATCCTTTCTGACCCCGGAGGGTGACACGATAAAAGTTGTGGGTTGGAAATCCAAGATACCTCATCTATCTGCCAGTATAGATCATGAGTCCACTGAGAAAAGGAAAGAATGGGATGAGATCCCTGTAGTGTGTCAGTATGGTGTAGAGTTCCAAGATATTCCAGGGCTACCACCTAAGCATGAAGTAGAGTTTTGTATCGAGTTGGTAGTAGGAGCACGACCCATTGCATTACTGACTTATCTAATGGCACCCACAGAACTGACTGAGCTAAGAAAACAGTTGGATGAACTGTTAGAATTGAAGATCATACGTCCAAGTTCTTCTCCTTGGGGAGCACCAGTACTCTTTGTGAAGAAGAAGGACGGGTCACTTAGGTTGTGTATAGACTACAGAAAGTTAAACCAAGTGACGGTCAAGAATAAATATCCATTTCCTCGCATTGATGATTTATTTGACCAATTGCAAGTGTGAATTTTGGAAGGATGAAGTGAAGTTCCTAGGACACGTGGTGTCTAGGGAAGGTATTACCATGGACCCCAATAAGGTGGAAGCAGTTTCCAACTGGGAGCAGCCCAAGAACATATCTGAAATTCGCAGCTTCTTGGGATTGACAGGTTATTACCGAAGATTTATTGAAGGGTTCTCAAGCATTGCGTCCCCTCTAACCAAGCTGACTCGAAAATACGTGGAGTTCATTTGAGATGACGCCTACCAGGCAGCCTTCACTACACTCAAGGAGAAACTCACTACTGCACCAGTCCTCACGATTCTAGTTAGTGGCATCAACTTCGTAGTCTACGCAAATGCATCACTATCCGGGCTTGGTTGTGTTTTAATCCAAGATGGCAAGGTTGTGGCATATGCTTTAAGGCAACTGAAGACACATGAGAGGAACTATCCCACGCACGACTTGGAGCTCGTAGTGATGGTGTTCGCGTTGAAGATCTGGAGACATCACCTCGTAGGCAAACTGTTTGAGGTATTCTCAGACCATAAGAGGCTCAAGTACTGGAATCATGAACGACTATAAATTTTCCCTTCAACACCATCTGGGCAAAGCCAATGTAGTAGCGAATGCTCTTAGCCAGAAACCTAGAAGTGTCGTAGCCCACATGTTAGTTCAGGAATGGAAGCTTTACGAAGCACTTGTAGATTTCAACTTCGTCGCTCGGAGGACTAGTCAAGGTGTAAGACTGTGCAACATACTCATCAAGCCATCGCTCAAGACAAGGATCATTGACCTTCAGCAGAATGAGAAATGGATGTACAACTTAGCTGCCGATGAGGAGGGAATCGACTGGACCAAGGCCGAAGACGGGAGCATCAGATTTAGAGGACGACTTTGCATACCACAAGACAAAGATCTGAAGAATGAGATCCTAGCCGAAGCTCATAGATCTTGGTATTCTATTCATCCGGGCAGAACCAAAATGTATTACGACCTCTGGTGTAACTATTGGTGGAGTCGAATGAAGGTCGAGATCGAAGAATTCGTGACTAAGTGTGTGGTTTGCCAACAAGTGAAGCAGAACATCAGAAGCCAGCAGGGATGCTTCAGCCCTTACCCGTTGGGGAGTGGAAATGGGAGCACATCTTTATGGATTTCATTTCGGGCCTTCCAAAGATACGCAACAACCACGACATGATCTCGGTAATCGTAGATCGCTTAACCAAGTCAGCTCACTTTATAGCTTCGAAGACTACGAAGAACATCGACAACTTGGAAAGCCTATACGTGAAAGTGGTCATCCATCTACATGGAGTACCCATCACTATAGTATAAGATCGAGGTTCGCAGTTCACCTCAAGATTCTGGAGGAGTCTACACAAGGCGTTGGGTACACAGCTCAATTTCAGCAGCGCCTTCCATCCTCAAACGGACGGTCAGACTGAAAGAGTAAATCAGGTACTGGAAGATCTCCTGAGGTCGTGTATCCTAGATTTCAAGGGCAGCTGGGAAGACCATTTAACACTTGCAGAATTCTCCTACAACAACAGTTATCAAGTGAGAATAGGGATGGCACCATTCGAAGCTCTGTACGGAAGACCTTGCCGATAACCCTTGTGATGGAGTGAAGACAGTGCTCTTGTGCCGTTGGGACCAGAGATCGTGGCTGAGACAACCGAAAGATCAAACTAATCAGGGACCGTCTTCTTACAGCTCAACATCGGCAGAAGAAGTATGCAGACATGAGGAGGAGGAAGTTAGAGTTCATGGTGGGAGACTGTGTATTCCTCAAAGTCTCACCAACTAAGGGGGTATTCAGATTCGGCAAAAGAGTCAAGCTGGTGCCAAGGTATATAGGACCCTTCTAAATTTCAGAACGAATTGAAGAACTGGCATACTGAGTGATACTATTGTCCTCTACGGACTTACTCCACGACATCTTCCACGTTTCTATGCTGAGGAAGTACCATCCAGACCCAACTTCAGTGATCGACTGGCAGACCGTGACCATCAGAAAAAATACTACCTACGAAGAGCTTCCTGTGGAAATCTTAGACCGTAAGGAGCAAGTATTGCGGAACAAGGTCATCGCTAAGGTGAAGGTCTTGTGGAACAATCACGGGACGTCGGAAGAGACTTGGGATCTCGAAGACGAGATGCTTGCTAGGTACCCGCAACTCTTCACATAAGGTCAGTAAATTTCAAGGACAAAATTCTATTAAGCGGAAGGATGTAATGTCCAAAACCAATTAAGAGGTAATTAATTATGTTTAAAACCTTAATATAAACTTATCTAACCACTTGATCGTCAATCGAAGTTGAACCAACCATGTGATTAAACTTGATATGATTTTTGTGGAAACTATTGTTTGTACCTTAGTAAACTCTTGTGTGTTGATTAAAATTATTTTAAACATCTTTAATTGAGTGATGAGGTGTAGGGTAGAGATGTGAGTAGTTATGAATGGGTGACTATGATTGAGTAGTTGCAAATGAAGGGATAGGATAAGAGTAGTTAGAATTGGAGGATGGGGATTGTGACATGTGGCATGGAGTAGTTGAAAGTGAGAGAATGAGAGAAAAAAATATCATTTGCCTCTTGAGAATTTGGAAAGCTCGGGATTTGAGAAGAAGGAATTTCAAGGAGCATTGGTGATCTTTTGCTTGAAGATTTCAGGTAAGTCTTAATTTCATGAATGTAAGTAATTAAACCTTGATTTTCTTTACTTTTTCATATCTTTGGTTTCAATCTCATATTGAGATGGTTGTGAATGGATATTGTCCTTTAGAACAGTTCGAATGTTCCTTTGAAGCCTATGTGTGTGTAAAACTGTGTGAAATCAACTTAGGGTGGAAAACCCCTTTATTTTGCCCAGTTTGTGACGTTTGGTGGCCACCTTGGCGCATCGAACAGGGCGCCGAACATGAATTTAGTCGGACATCTCGGCGTGCCGAAATGTCGCCGAGGTTGAATTTCAGCCGAAGAGGTTGCTGTGGTAACTTCGATGAACCGAAATTGGCTTCGGTGCGCCGAAAGGGTTGCCGAGATTGTGAGTTCTGGAAATGTCGCCAAATTTCAGGGTGGTCCACCGAAGAGGTCACCGAAATTCGCTTCGGTGTGCCGAAGGGGACGCCGAGGATGTGAACTCTGGAAACATCGCTGAATCTCAGGTGAGGTCCGCC
The DNA here is from genome assembly GCA_031762675.1 of Pachysandra terminalis. Classification (NCBI taxonomy): domain Eukaryota; kingdom Viridiplantae; phylum Streptophyta; class Magnoliopsida; order Buxales; family Buxaceae; genus Pachysandra; species Pachysandra terminalis. Next base: position 368 of record JAUPMG010162678.1, on the reverse strand, counting down.
GATGAGGTCTCCGAAGGTTTTTTCATCCCAATATATCAAAAACTGTATGTTTGATCAGCTTTTGTGCTTCTTTGCCACCCAACTCATGCTTCATATATCATATTGACCTCATAGGTGCTTTATAAAAATTTTCTTTTTGCTTGACTGGAGTATCTTGATCAAGCCATCTACCTTTAATTCTATGAAAATAACTTACACTAAGGAATGGTTTCAAATTTCTATAAGGGCCAATTACAATATACAATTTAAAATGGATTTAAAGTTCAAACTTTGCCATACTACAAATAATAATATACACTAGTACTAACAAAATTAAAATAGAAGGAGTTACACTTACTATTCTATCAGCTACCTCATCAGAAATGGGG
>JAUPMG010162667.1:0-10290 GCA_031762675.1 Pachysandra terminalis | reverse complement strand
ACGTGTTATGCTCCTGTTATATGCACAGGAGCATAACACGTGTCCCAGGGGCACCATATAAACTGGTGACTTGTCATTTTAAAAACCTAAGAAAAGGGTGTCCCAGGGAGTGATCTGTTTTTAGTTTCATGTTAGTAAAATAGACCTGGAGATTGGACCGGCTGGCATCCTGACTAGATCGGGTCGAAATTTCAGACCTTGGTTCAACTACAGGCCAAGAAACTGAAACTTTTTGCCATAGGGTTGGGTCAAGAGAGAGAAGACAAATTAGCAAGACGTAAAGACTTTTTAAGATAGTTCTAGACTTTTGTGTAGATGGTGCAGAGATAAAATAAAGGTAGCTTGGTAGAGGTCCCCCTCTCTAGTTTTTTTATTGTACAATTAAATAATAATCTGGAAGTCAATATGGCCAAGAAAGAAAGAAATTTCAAAAGGAAATCTGCTTACATAAGAAAAATCTTAGTAAGGCCAAAAGGGCCCAAGCATCTCCTTTGCATGGGATCCCCCAAAGCTTTTCAAGGAGATTTCAAGGTATCCAAACATATTCTTTATTATTGTATGGCCTTAACTTTTCTTTCTTAAATGTTATATTATATCATAATTCTATTTATATATATCGAAGAGAGAGAGAGAGAGAGAGAGAGAGAGAGAGAGAGAGGAGTGGATTATCTTAATCCCATAAAATTAAAGAGAAAGAAACAGAACATTCCATCTATAATTGAGCTTATATATAGTGTTGTTTGAAATTTTTGTGCCATTGATCTTAAGGTTGCGTTTGACCAGCATCTATAAATTCTCTATAAGCACTTTTTAAAATTAAATATGTGTTTTGTAGTGTTTATGGGTAAGTGCTTACATATAAGCGCTATAAGAATGCTACCCATAAGTAATTGTTCTCAGTATCTTCTCCCAAGCTCTTATGCGTTAAGCTATTTCACAATTTTAGTAATATTTTTATAATACTTATTTTACCCCTAAACTTTCATATGTCCTTATATAAATGTTATTTATAAACTTTAATAATATTTTATAATACCTATTTTACTCTTAAACTTTCATAAGCACTTAACTAAATGTATTTACCAAACGCTATTTTCTTGAAATAAGCAATTTATTGTTGCTGTGGATAAGTGCTCCCATTGAGCAACTTATCCAATGAGTGCATATCCATAAGCACAAGCCAGGCCAAACGCAGCCTAAAGCTCGCTAAGTCAATTCAGAACTCGTCCAAGTGCATTCAATTTCAAGTCGACTCACAGTACAGATTGGCCGTGTTTCACGAGTCAGCCTAGTTGACTCAGAAATTTCTAACTGCATTCAATATCAAGTCGACTCACAGTACAGATTGGTGCTGTTTCGAGACTCAACACAGTTGACTCAGAAATTTTTAACTCAGCCTCTGCTTCATGTAGATTTGGAATGTTCTCTTATTTTTTACAATATAACTATAATCATTCTCATGTTTAGTTAAAGGTCTTATGTTTGCTTTCTTTCACATAATAAGGAAAATACTCTTGTTTTTTTCCTTGCTAGCCTTATAGTAACTGTTCTAATTAAATTTAAGGCTACTTTATTTATTTATTATTTTTTTTAAGGATACTTTTGATACAATAACAAAGGGTGAATTACTTAGTTGCTTCCTTTTAGTTTTGCCATACTATGAAGACACCTGCTAATGGTCAATCTTGTGACATTAATGTGATCCCAACACGTGGTACAATAAAGTCCTTCCATTAAAGAGAAGCAAATATCTTATGCCATCTAACACTTAAAGCGTTGAGTTTGTTGTACCACGTGTTGGCACCACATTAATATCACATAATTGATATAGACGATTTGCTTCCATATATATGACACTTATCTTTATTATGGTTTACAACATAGTTGCATATACCTCCTTCCTATTAGTACATTGTCCATAAAGAAACAGAAAAAATTATGTAATAGCTTACTCATTATATTTTAAATATACAAATATCCTTCTTTATCTCTTTTTTTTTTTTTTTGGTCTTAACCACGTGGTGTCCCCACACCCACTTAGGTGTGGGACTAATCCATGTCGGGCGGGAGCATTAAAGGTAAATTTCTGGCCACGAGTGCTTCTAGTGGGATTGGAACTCTAGACTTACCTCCGGAGACGCCCACTAGAGCCCAGCTTGCTACCAACTGAGCCAGACATCGGTGGTTATCCTGCTTTTATCTCTCAAAACTAGTTTAAGAACAACAAAGCCCCACACCGAAACAATCAAGGATTTTAAATTACCATAACCAAGAAAAGTATATTTAAAAAAAAAAGAAAGAAATCTTTGCTACTTGTCCTTGGATAAAAAAAAAGAAATTAAATTTGAGTTGTTATTTTATTTTTTAAATGAAATATTTCTACTGTCTTTGGATTGAAAAAATAGATTAAATCTGAAAAAAATAAAATAAAAAATAAATCGGTCAAAGGATTAATCAAAGAAAAGAAAAGGATAGTGGATTAAAAGTCTCCTTTAAATGCTTCTAACAACCTACCGTTAGAACCCCTTTAGTTTTGAAAGAGAAGGGAGGTTCCTATCACACAAAAAGCCAATATTGGGCCTAAATTACATAATATAAGGCTGGATCCTAAGACCAGGCCCTCCCAAAATTGAATAAAACCATTCTTGTGTTGACATGTAAACTAGTGGCAGGAACTTAACTTAGATGATTCTATTATTAATTTATATTTATTTATAATTTAAGTAGTTATTTTTATAAACATATTTGAAATAAAAAAACTATATAAATCATTTATTATAGTTGATGAAAACATATCAAAGTTAGTTAGGCCCTTAGGCTTTCAGACAGCACTCTACTTCTTTTAATTACTGTTATGTCCGAACCGATCCAACCCATAGAAACCATCAATTGAGCCTTAATGTCCCGTTTGTATAGCCGGGTTGCGCTTGGATAATAAGATTTTGTAAGACAGTGTGAGACCCCACAGAAAACATCTTCCCATCCACTCTCTCATTCCCTAAAAATATGGTCTATAAATTACTATAAAACCAAAGGGAAATGCAGGAATATGTGCTCGGCCAATGTCACCAGCTAAGTCAGTATATTGAATTTTATAAAAGGGTTGATCCGATTTGGAGTCCCTACTTAATAGGGCGTCCATACTTGATTAGAAGTGTGGATGTGAATAACTCTCTCCTAATATGATTAGGAGATAGAGTCCTTAGAGGAGTTGAGTAGTTTATATAAAAAGACTTCTCCCTACCCAAAGTTACTATTTACATTTTTGAAAATCCACCCTACGAACTCTCTCTTCTTCCTAGGTTGATTGAGTGTGGATTCATTGTATATGGTTCTAGTAATCACATATTCCAACGTGAGGCGTTATCCGATTCAATAGACATTTTCCGTTGCAGATTCGGGTTCGTGTGCATTGAGATACGTGATCCGAGTTGTCTACAACCTTCATTGGTATCAATGCTATAGCGATATGTCCTCATTGGATTGAGGTATTTTGAGAAACCTCGTCTGATCTGCAACCTAGTTATTATTTTCCTTGTTGTAGAAAGTAGCGCACATGTTGAACTAGGGGAGTGTGGGTTCCTAACACCTTCCCACTTTCTTAACTAAATCTCCTAATACCACTCTGGTTAGATCATTGCTTTTAATTTAATATTTAATCTGTTTTGGACTTAATTGACACATCATAAGTGACCATTCACACCCTTAATCCAATGAATAATGACAATTCTATTTTAACTTGATCGACGTAGGGCCCACCCAACTTGAGGTTAATAGCTGACAACTTTATTAGGGAGTTACGGGTTTGAACCATAATTCATCTTTATTTAGCCAATTTATAATTTTTTTGAGGATTTTTAGAATGTTATTTTATTTTTCTTAATTGAATTTGAGTTCATCATGATGTGGTTTGTAATTTTTCTGTGATTTATTTATATGACATGATTTTATTGGTTCAATTTCATATTATGCATTGGTTTAATTGTATTAACATTAATCGGACTTGATTTGGTTTGATTCAAAATTTTAATTGAATGGCTTTTGGAAGATGTGCTGATTGTAGTTAAAGCCCAATGTTCTTTCGTTCCATACAGGTTTCTCAATTCCTTGATCATCTTCTTGAGCTAATAACTCTCCAATAGCATCATCTGAAGTGGCCAAGTACATTCGAAGCAGCTTTCCTAGAATTGGTGCAACCATGGTGTGTGGATGTTTCAATAGATCCTTGATGTTTTCGAAGGTTTGTTGACATTCCAAAGTCCATATAAACTCTACTCATTTTCGAAGTAACTCTAAGAAATGAGATATATATATGCTAAGAGGCCTAGAACGAACCTTCGAATGTAAGAAACTCTCCCTAGAAAAGACTTCAACTGCTTTTGATTTATGGGAGGGGTCATTTCGAGGATTGCTTTTGACTTTGTAGGATCTAAGTCAATTCATTGTTTGTGAACAACAAAATCAAGGAATTTACTAGCAGTAACTCCAAAAGCACACTTAGCAGGGTTCATTTTGTATTTGTAACTTTTGCAACGCTTAAATACTCTTTGTAGAACTTCGAGATGTTGAGAACGCTCATCGGATTTTACAACAATATCATTCACATAATCCTCCACTTCTTTATGTATAATATCTTGAAAGATTGTGTTCATTGCTCGCTGGTAAGTTGCTCTTGCATTCTTCAATCCAAAAGGCATCACAGTATAGTGAAAATTACCTAAAGGAGTTCAAAATGCTGTATGTTGAGCATCCATATAATGCATCTTGATATGATTATAGCCACTATAACCATCCATGAAAGAGAACATCCCATGCCCTGTTGTAGCATCAATGAGAAGATCCATGATCGGTAATGGAAATTCATCCTTAGGACTTGCTTTGTTGAGATCTTGAAAGTCAACACAGCATCTGATTTGTCCATTCTTCTTCTTCACAGGCACAACATTCGCAAGCCAAGTTGGATGTTGTATTGGTTTAATGATACCAGCCTTCAAGAGTTTTTCAATTTCAACCTTGATTTGTAATTCAATTTCGGGCTTGAAGGTTCGAGATGATTACTTGATAGGTTTAATATCAGAAGATTAATGCAACCTATGTGTGACTAACTGAGGATCCAATCCACACATGTCCTCGTAGCACTAAGCAAACACATCTTTATTAGCTTTCAATAATGTTACAAGATTTGCCTTCTCATCGGAAGACATACTAGCATTAATGAAAGTAGTTTTGTTTTCTTCTCTTGGCTCTGGCAAGTTTACTTCCTCCACGGTTTCGAGAAAAGATTTTTTGACACCATCTTCGAGTTGCTCAGGTGCTTCTCGAACTTCATGCTGTATTTCGTAAATCTCTGCCCTTGACGGGATGTCATCACTTGGGATTTCAACATGATAAGCTTCAGGCTCATGTTCCTTAATTGTTATCCCTTTCGATACAACTTTCGAAAGAGGATCTTCTTGTCCTTGTTGATCTTATTCAGACCAAAGGCGATGCATGATACACCCTTCAGGCGTGACAACTCGAGTACAACGAGATTTCAAGGCAGGCTATTCGACAGTTATCTCAGCCTCTGCAGATCTTTTCTTTTCTTCTTTCTTTTCTTTCTTCTGTTCTTTTTTCTTTTCTTCTTTTACTTTTCTCTTCGAAGGTCCAGACTTAGATAAAGGCATATCAGGGTTAGCCTAGAGTGCTGGCCATGCCGAGAGAGAGATTCCTCGTGGGAGTGAAACTTGACATTCACCTGCAGGCGCAAGCTCATTGTACTCGGCAGTATCCGCCAGATGAACTTCGAGCTGATCAAATGGGCATGGATCAGCAACAAGTCGAACCATCTTACCATTTTGAATGCCTTTGCAACATTGATGGTAACTCGAAGGAATAAGCTTGCATCTGTGAATCCAAGGTCTTCCTAGCAAAATGTGATATGTTGGCTCACTGCCCAGCACATGGAACAAGGTTGGATATCTGTATGATCCAACTTGCAGTTTGAGGGTCACATGACCCAAAGCATATTGGCTTCGAGCATCGAATCCATAAATCTTCATCGCCTGAGGAATTACGCTTTCGGATATTATTCCAATAGCCTTCAAAATGCTTATTGGAATGATATTCAGAGAAGATTACGCATCCACGAAGTATCTTTGAATGTCCACATCCTGTAAAACCAAGTTCAAGTATAGGGCCCTTCCGTGATTTTCATATGAAACCATCATATCTTCGGGTCCGAAAGTTATTAGACCTTCTTCTGAGATAGCATTGACACATTTCTTCTCTGCTTCTCGCAATGACAGCCTTCATACGCTCGAATGGCTATTTGTTCAAACTTCAGAAAGCCTATTCCTTTCATGCTCTCTTCGAGCCTTTGATATTTCAACAAGTCTCTAGTTACCTCAGAAACAATGACATTCACAGTAGCCCCCTTACCTTTGTGATTTGGTAAAGGATTAGTGTGAATTGTTTCGGGCTGCAGTTCGATTTCTCCAAGCTTTACTCGAAGATATAAAGTCTCCTCATAGAATAACAATCATAGGTGCTATGACTTATGAATTGATGATATTTGCAGAATTTTGGATTACTCCGATCTTTTGCTGATGGAACTTTCTTCGGGACAGGAAGTTTGACACAGTCCTCTTTCACCCAATTGTCAAATAGAATGTTGAATTGAGCCTCTGTGCAATTTGGCTTAGGTGGAGGATCTCGAGAATCTCGAGAACCTTTAGCATTCTTCTTCACTTTCTTCGAAAGACTATCCTCAACTAGGATAGTCTCATTTCTTCTCCTTTCGAGCTTCTTGGCAGGACTAGGTGTCGAAACACTAGTCTTTCTGACTGCTTCATACAATCTGGTAAAACTTAAGATCTTCAAATTCTCCAGATGAACTCTGTATTCAGGAAGAATCCCATTTATACAGTGTTCAACAAATTTATCTTCCGCCACAGTTTCGGTACAAGTCATAACCAAATCTCGAAATCTTCTCACATACTCCACAAGACCTTCAGACTGGGCTTGATGTTCTCTGCTCAGGTCAGCGGTCACGCCCCAAATCCGAGATATAGAATATCGAGGATTCCAAGAGAATAACCTTCGAACCCACCACGTGGATATAAAACCAGCCAAAATATTCAACCACATCTGGTTGATTAGAGTCTAAAACCATAATCAGCGGAAATCTTAAATAATTAAAACCTGTAGCTCAACATAAATCCGTTAAGCTAAAACCCACAAAGTAAATAGACAACTAATCTATTACATGTTCAAGCCCACTTGGGGTCAAAACCAAGTATATAAAAACAAAGTATAATCCATCAAATCATGTATCTGAAATAAGAGAAATCTCCTCTCCAGATCAGCAAGTCAAACAAACTGATTACTTGTTTCAATGAAAGGGTCAGCCGAAACCTCATAGAGAAATCCAAAGAAGTTACAATAACTATCGTCATGCATACATAACAACACAATTAATTCATGCAATTTCAATCGACAAGTAATACCACAGCCAAATGTATTAGCATGCTCACCACCATACTAAATCTCACATATTTAATAGATATGTCACATTTAACATGGAAATCTCATTTCACCTTGAAAGCCATACTAGTAATCAAATCAGATCATATCAATTCTTCACATGGTCCCACCATGATAAATCAGAGGACACACATGATCCCATCATGCATTCAACCAAATCCTCATAGTTTCACTATGAATCCAAACCTATCCCACATGATCCCACCATGTACATAACATCAACCAAATAGTCCCACTATGCCTAACCAAACAAATATCAACATGGTCCACTATGTAACACAAACAAATACATAGTCCCACTATGTACACAAACAATATCCACATGGTCCCACCATGTAACACCATGTAACGCAAGAAAATACATAGTCCCACTATGTACACAAACAATATCCACATGGTCCCACCATGTAATGCAAACAAGTAGTATATAATAGTCACATAGTCCCACTATGTTCACAAATAATCACATGGTCCCACCATGCCAAGCAAACATTGCATAGTTCTACCATACAATTCAATCACATATGCATGGTCCCACAACGTAATACGAGCATACATAGTCCCACTATATTCATAAGCAATCACACATACATGGTCCCACAATGCCAAGCAAACATTGCATAGTCCCACTATACAATATGACCAAATGGTCCCACCATGTTACGACCAATATTCCTTTAGGGCCTTTCACCCACGGTGGAAGCACACCCATATCTAATACCAATCACAAGCACAAATAAGTCAAGTAAGTTACAATGGAAATGCACTACAATCACTTCAATCAAACATATGCAATGATCAATACAATGTGGTATGATGCAATTATGAAATGAGGATGATGCGTAATGCAATGCGGGGTAATTAGGCATAGCCTAATCACATACTCATTCACAACCATTCCATTCTTCAAGGGACTTGCACACACGGTAGAATGCACCATTCCATTCTTTAAGGGACTTTCACCTCACGGAAGAATGCACCAGTACCTTGTTCTTTAAGGGACTTTCACCTCACGAAAGAACACACCACTAGACCTCTATTCTTTAAGGGACTTTCACCTCACGGAAGAACACACTAGTACACAGCCCATTCCTTAAGGGACTTGCACCACACGACAGAATGTCACCAGTCTTATTCTTTAAGGGACTTTTACCGCAGGTAGAATACACTAGTAAACTTTTTCCTTAAGGGATTTTACCCACGGTGGAAATACAACTTTACACAGAACATAGTCAATCCCATTGACTACCAGTAGATGCTCCCAGCACCACTCTCAATCATATAATGGATGCTCTCAGCATCACTCATAACATACAATGGATGCTCCCAGCATCACTCACAACATACAATAGATACTCTCAGCATCACTCACAAACATAATTCAAACATCACAATCAATTATATACAAACCATACACCATACAAATCATCCTTAGAATCAAGCATAAGCCTGAACAATGAATGCTACAAGCACCACTCAAATCACTTGATTTCCTATGCAGACAGTGCTAACCATCCCAATCCTTCCATGTAGTCCAATATCCAAGTCCAACTTATTAAAGTCAAGATCTCCTCATATACCACCCAGGACTGTCTTATTTTTTTGAATTTCAAACCTTATTATACACTTCTTAAGATTTGGCCATAACCATATCTTTTGCACACAAACTAACCTCATAGGCATGTGTACAACTCACTTAGGGATCTTCCTTCAAAATTTGAAGCCATTTGACCTTCGGTGGATGCTCGGTATGTACTGAGGGTCCTACCGAAAGGTTTGGTCGATGTCTCGGTATGTACCGAGCTTTGGTCGATCTTCCCGAGAGTTTGATGACTTTCGGTCGATGGTTCGGTATGTGCCAAATGACTTACCGATGAGTCTTGGTCGATGCCTCGGCATGTACCGAGCTACGGTTGATGGTTCGGTAAGTACCGAATGACCTACCAAGGGTCTCGGTCGATGCCTCAGCATGTACCGAGCTTCGGTAGATCTTACCGAGAGTTTGATAACGCTTGGTAGATGTCTCGGTATGTACCGAGTGACCTACCGATGAGTTCGGTAGATGTCTCGGCATGTACCGAGGAACCTACCGAACATATAATTTAACCCAGACTTGGGTTTTCTTCCTAGGACTTCGTGTCCAGGCTCTCATACACATATATTGATGGTTCTAAGCGTCAAACATCAACCTCAATTCATCATACAATTATTCCAAACTTAACCTAATCAAATATAGATTATACATATAGATCTTCATTACACAAATCAATCATTATATTTGAAATGATTTCAGAAAATCATAATTAATTCTAAGAACTCATAGGATCATCAAAAATACAATAAACTTAAATCTAAACATGCTTAATCATGTAAACATACAATCATTCATAATATGTTATTCAATGATCATAACAACATGTTATGTGATCACATTACACTATTCAGATCATGCCCAAAATCATCAAATCATGCATTCCAACTTATATCTATAGCATTGCTATTGTAATATTCCTAATTCTGATTACTGAGTTAACTACGCTTAGTGGCATAATTAATTTAGATAATTGGGATAAGCCTGCTAATCAACTAGATTGGAAGCTAAATGGAATCCGACCTTAATCCCTAGGTCCGATTCCAGAAAGATTGAGCAATTCGGGAAATTCGCCCTAACTCGAAAATTCCGGCAAACTCGGGATATTTCAGAAATAAATAAATAAAAGTCCCAATTTGAGTTAGCTGACTCAGATCATCAGTATTAGCCTCGCT
>JAUPMG010162656.1:0-10772 GCA_031762675.1 Pachysandra terminalis | reverse complement strand
AGGAATTGTTAGAATAAAATCAACCATTTAATCCATTCCCTTTTTACATAATCAATAGGAATTAATTTAATAATTTATGAAGAATTATCACCGATCCTTGAGGTTCGACACCCTCAAAATAGCCCTATCTGCAAAGATTTGTACTATTGCGAGTGGTTATTATTGACACATCAAGCTTCTCGAGGCGGCAGTGTGATCGGTCTGAGGCTCAAAGAAACAAACTCAAACCAAATTGATTGATGAATAGAGGTGCTTCTCGTTCCGGTGGCTGTGGTCGCACATGCAGATCAGAAGGGATTACCAATGTTGAGAGAAATAATCCAGGGAGAGATTGTGACTGGTGAGTGGCAAAAGAACCAGGAACTGTTGTTGCAACGGAGGAAATACAAGGATGATAAGAGACCCAAAGGTCTGAGATGCAACGTTGTGGTGGATTTTGAGTTTGTTGTTGATGTGTTTGGAGATTTTTGCAAGAGATGAGTCTTCTACCTTTTATAGAATGGTTTGATCGACTCTGTAACCCTTCAATTCAGTTACATAACCGTCTGCATGTCGTCTTTGCTCAAGAGGTGGGTTGATCACTCCCGCACTCTTTTCTCTCTTCATGGGTAGATGGATTAGGCGTGCGAGCTCACTTGCCAATGACTCTTCTTGCCACGCGTCGCACATATGTGACTCTATCGTGTTCCATGCACAACGTTGTTGATTGATCTTACGTGAAACAAGTGTCGCACTCTTATTGGTTTTCCTACGAACACTAAGTACTTGCGCTCGTATTAACTTATTCATGCACCATATTTGGCGCTGCACTTGGTTACTTGCTTACTGTTCTTCGCATTACACTTCACTTTCTGTACGCTGTTGATCTGCGTTCACTTGGCTTCCTTGTGCATCGTGATCAGTGCTATACTTGGAATCCTGGTGCGTCGTTTGGCATTCTGGCACCAAGTGTCACATTGTCATTGTCCAGTGAAGATACGTGAATATACGCCGTAACATGCCCCTTACATCCCTTTGTGTCTCTTAGTCTTCTGTCAGTTCGAAGAGACGTATGGGAGGAAATCAATGATCTTTACATGTGCCATTTCTTGGAAAGGAACAAAATCTGATAGCCGGTCAAATCTCATCTCGGCTATTTAATCTTATATTTCTTCTTCTTCAACTCATCCAAAGTTTTTCCTAAACCCTTCTAACTTTTCTTATTCCTACAGATCCCATGGTTCCTAGTGGTTCCTTGGTTCTAAAATCCCTAGACGATGTAGTCCTAAATGGTTTATCTCCAATAGGTGTCACACCCCAAAACCCATGGTACGAAACCCTATATGAGCAGCACGGATCTCGAGGTGCGACCTTCGGCTCCGTGTAACACAGATCACTGTAGCAAAATACGAATAATAAAAGTAATTAAGATCACTTCTATTGAACAATAGAGTGAGGAAGCTAAATAAAACCTATTATATACTATTGATTTTAGAAGAGACAACATCAAATCAAATGAGGATTTAATAAGAGTCTTAACCCTATTACACCCACAAAACGTCAATGTATTATTCAAACGAAAATAAAAGAAATTCAACCACTAGTCCAAGTCCATCCTCATCTTATCTCAACCTACAACATAAAAATTCGCATGAGCTTGGAATGCCCAGTAAGACTATATCTGTCATCCATCCTCATGGAACACCGTTAGTTAAAACTAAAGGTCAGCGATAAAACAATATGATAAAATGAAGTACACGACAAGTATAGATTCATGGATGATATGCAAATGATGTGAGATGAGTATGCATGCAATTATTAACTTAGGTCTCAAATGATAATTCCCATCGAAAACTATCCACGTGCCCATACACGCGGATCATCCACTGGAAAACATCATAAGTTTCCTAACCAGTGTACAAACCAAATCAATCAATTCTACATCATTAATTATATCTGTCGCTACCCTGTTGACCAGACAAGCTAATCAATCAAATATCAGTAGGACTTCCAATAACACCCTACGGAAGCACTCAAAGTTGGTTCCCCGCAGGTGGGTACAAGCCCTCAAACCATCCTTTGATTCCAAAAGGCCATATCTCAATCACTTGGCACGAACCCCAAACAATCCACCAAAATTCCCAAGTATACCCCTCCATCAACAGCACGGCCAGTGTGCAGGTGCCTACCGGTGGGGTCATTTCAACGTGTTTTAGGTCCCTGTCGGCAGCACCACTGGTGTATCGGTACCTGCCGACGGACCTATTCTCTGTGTATTTCATACCCTCTCGGCAATACCACCGGTGTGCCGGTGCCTGCTGATGGGCCACGATTCTAGGAATTCTTCTTCTATTCCAAAATCCATATCTTGAAATTAAAAACCAAAATCAACTCACATTTAGAGGTTAGGTGCATCAAATCAATATTATATCAAACCAAAACATACAATACATCATTTTGTTTGAAATCAAACAGATCATCATGCATATAAAACTATATTTTTGCAAATCAGAAATCAAACATGGAATCACATGAGAACTATACAGATAATGGACTTACAGTTATGGTTTAGGTGTTCGATTAGCAAGTGTTTCCTCTTCATTTTTCTCCTTTCTTTCTTCCTCTTTTCCTCTTCTCTTCTTCCTTTTCTTTTTCTCCAAGCACGGTGACGGCTAGGGTTTGGTTCTCTCCTTTCTAATCTCTTTCTCTCTTGCTGTACCCGCACACCCTAAACTCTCTTTGGTTTTCTTTATATCTCACCTTCCATTCTTCTTCTCTATTTGATCTCATGCACCTTTCTAAATCCTCTCTTAACTACCTTTTCAATTTAAATTACTTCCCCCACTCTCTCCTACCTAATACACATCTTACCATATCAGATTAGTAACTAATTTCCCACAAGAATAGAAACTCTCTTTTAATTCAAATCTATAGTAACTTACTAAACTAACCTTGTTCTAGTTATTGGACCACACGTCCAGATCTAAACCCAGCCCATTAACCCAAGTCCTAAGTCCAATTAAATAAACTTAATTACATTATACCACCACACTTACCATTAATTATAGTTTGACCTCACTTTTACTCTTACAATTATAAAGTTCATTTATATTTATTTTAACTCCATTAAATATCACACAATTAATTATTATTATCAATTTTTCGATCCGGGTCACTACAGTAGGCGAATACGCTTGTCCATTTATGTTAATGGCCTGGGATGGTGATGTTGGTTTCCCTTTTTTCCTTTGTCCTGGATCTTGTCCAACATCGGTGCCCTACCCTTTCATCTCAATGTTTTGAAAATCTGCTAGATATTCATGCCGGCTATTTGAAATCAACAGCAACCGGTTTTTGGCTAACGTTGATTCGTCATTATTTCTGATCTGCCGATCTGCTAAATTGCATGAAGTTCTCCAGTTGGATCATAGAACTTGCAGCTTCAATACTATTGCCAACGTGGCTCTGTGGCGTTGTGAAGAACGCTGATAATCTATGCTATCTAGATCCCTATCCTGTAAAAGGACGGGATGATATGTCTTCTGAATCAAATGATAACAAGGCTTGAAAGATGAGGGAGCGTTAGCTCGATCGCGGGCCGTAGGTATGGAAGAAGATAAGGAGGCATGAGATCATTTAGGCCATAAGCCATTCTAGTTGACAGCTGAAGTTAATCTCTTACAGGATGCTCGTAAGCTACCTTTCTTCGACCGCTACGACCATGTGATTGTTTCAAAGATGGCTCTTAGGCCATCTAGGTCGTGTTTTGTACTGATGTCCATATGTAATACGGCCTTTCTGGCCATTACTTTTTCATTGTATTTCCTTAACATCAATGTAGGTTTTGATGGACTGTTTACACGGTCACCTGTAATGGAGAATCCCACATGGTACGTTAATATTTCTATAAGAACCGACCATTTATCTTCCTTCTTATTTGTTGATTAGTCAATTCCATAATAATATAAGACCCTCCTTGTAGGACTTCTTGGTCTCTAAACGGTCCTTCCCAGTTTGGCGACCATTTTCCACAGATAGGATCCTTGGTCCCTATTGGCAACATGGTCTTCCATACCCTGTCCCCTTCTGCAAAGGACTTGTGCTTCAACCTCTTGTTTTAAGTACAGACCACTTTCTACTTTTGGGCTTGAAGAGTGTCCAATGCTCTAATTCAACTGTCATCTAGATCTTCTAGTTCAGCTATCATGGCCTCCAATGGGAGCACCGCAGCGTGTCCATATGTTAGGGAAAACGGTGTGGTGCAAATGCTCGTCTTGTAAGATGTACAATAAGCCCAGACCACTTCTGATAACCGTTTATGCCATGACTGAGGACTGTCCTCGATCATCTTCCTTAGGACGGACTTCAGGACCTCATTAGTTGTTTCTGCCTAACTATTTTCCTGTGCGTAGTAAGGGGTTGAATCCATGATCTTGAACCTATATTCCTACAGAAACTGGAATATTTTCCCTCTTGTGAAGACACTTCCACTGTCGGCCATTATCGTTTAAGGTATTCCAAACCTATGTATAACCAAATCTTCAATGAATTCAATCCCATCGGTCTTGTCTACCTTCCTCATCGGCCATGCTTCTACCCACTTAGAGAAATAGTCGATTGCAACTATAACGAATCTATGCATCTTCGAGGACATATGATTGACCTTTCTAATCAAATCCATTGTTCCTCCTCGGAATAGCCATGAATTTAATATGAGAAAAAGATCGACGGTCGGTACATGCTAGATTGGTCCGTGTTTCTGCTATGACCGGCACCTCTTTGCATAGTATATGCATTATTTCAGGATGGTGAGATAAAAGTAGCCATGTCTCCTTATGAGTCATCTCATTTTGATTCCTTCTTGATGAGACCCACAAATCCCTCATAGAGTTCGAACATGACGAGTCTGGCCTTGACCTGGCCGAGACATCTTCACAAATCTTCATCGGCGCCCTTCTTGTATAGCTCGTCAGCATATAACAAGTACTTTGTGGACAAGGCTCTAATATTTCTCTCGGCCCTTCCGTTGGGATCCCTGAGATAGTTGATGATCGGGAATCTCTAATCATCTTCTTTGATCTCAAAGATGAATATTTCTAATTCCCAGGTCCTTTTTGTCACAGATGAAAGGGACCGTTTCTAAACGTTTATTTTCCTAGAAGTAATATCTTCGGCTATGAACAAGCCAGAAGCTATTTGGTCCATCTTGAGGCCTCTATGTTCTTTGACCGAACACAATGTTGTAACATGACATCATCAAAATCAGCAATCAATTAGTTAACAACGGCATAGAAAGGTTCCAGTTGCCAACTTAAGCACTTGTTTTTGTCAATTAATTGATTGATGACCAGTTGTGAATCTCCCATCACTCTAATATCTCTACCCCTAGTTCACTCAAGATCTCTAGATTGATGATGAGGGCCTCATATTCAGCTTGGTTGTTAGTACGTGGGTAATCTAGCTGGAATGCATGTTCTTTCCTTTTCCCTGTTGGATATATAATGATCATTCTAGATCCAGCCGATTGTTCCATCCATGACCCATCAAAGATAAGAGTCCACGGTGCAAGGTCGACCGTAAAGAGATCATAATCTTCTAGCCGTTCTTCTTCGATCACGTATAACAGATGGTTAGCCTAAAAAATCGGCCACTGCTTGGCCTTTGACTGATTTCTATGGGACATATACAAGAGTGAACTTTGATAAGGCCAGAATCCATTTTCCTATTCTTCCCCTCAGAATCGGTCGAGATAGCATGAATTAATCACATTTTTTGGCATTATTACTAGTACCATTTTGGTGATCAAATAATTCCTTAATTTTATGGTGCATAATATAATGATAAACATAGCCTTTTTAGAGCGAATATCTCATTTCGGTTGGCAGAAAAAGTTTACTTAAATAATACACCGCCTTCCTTCTCTTGTTTACAGTCATTGTCCTGAGCTAGGAGAATGCCAATTATCGTTTTTGCGTCCGAAATGTACAATTTCAATGGCCGTCCTTTCTTTAGAGGAATCAAAATAGGTGGTTTTGAAAGGCTTTCCTTGATGAGATCGAAAGCCTTTTGATGAGGTTCTCCCCACACAAAATCCGACTATATTCGTAACTTCAACAAAGGTGAAACAACACTCGTCTTTCCGACCAAGTTCGAGATGAATCTTCTAAGGAAGTTCAATTAGCCGAGAAACCTTTGGAGTTACTTATTGTTCTCAGGAGGCTTGGCATTGAGAATACTTTTCGCCTTATTGCTATCCATTTATATGCCTCTTTGATGAACATGGAAACCCACCCTGAAAGTACACTTCAAAAGATTCATCTTTAGCTTGTAAGATCTCATTCTTTCGAAGTTTTCCTTAGCTCGACTAGATGATCCTCCTTTCTTCTAGATTTCACCACGATGTCTTCTATGTACACTTCTACAAAGTGACCGATCATGTCATGGAAGATCTGATTCATTGCTTGTTGGTATGTTGCTCTAGCATTCTTCTAGCCGAAAAGCATAAGCATGGACCATGGTGGCAACTTGCTTGCCTTTGTGCCTAGGGAATGGATTAGTGTGGACTTCCGCTTATGGCAAGTATAACTTACTAGATTGAAGTCTCGGGTTGAAAATCCTCATGAAGGACCAAAATTTTGTCATCAGATATCGAACATATCGATGGAACTTGCAGTAATTCGAATGCGCTTTGTCTTCTTCCTTCGGCATGCTATGGATCTCCGACAAACGGACTACCTTGTTAGTGATCCATTGGTATAGGATCATATTAACTAGCTCTAGGATATAGGGAAATGGATGAGGACCCTCCCATTTCCCCTCCTTTGGTAATGGAGGGGGTGGCTGCTGGCATGCTTCTTCTCCACTATCCGCACCACTATAGCGGTTGATGACTTACTTTGCTCTTTCTCTCTTCTCATCTCCTTTTACTAATGATTTCGTGCATCAAAAAACCTCTAGGATCTCAGTAAAGTTATGGATATTGTAGTTCTCGATATTAGACTTATAGTCTCAACTCATACGACTGATGCATAGTGGACGAGTCTTTCTTCACTTATCGTCTCATGACAGTCTAGCACCTAGTGTAGAAGCACTTGATAAATTTCACAGGCCCCTCACTTTCTTTCTATCACATCCCAAACCTATAGTACTCATTCGAAACCCTAAAGGTTTGAAAACGTAACTCTCACCCCATATCCACATGGGAGTGGTTAAGCAATATAGAACATAAGCAAAAGCTATAGCATTAGTTCTAATAAATAATTAATAAATATTACAATGTGTTTAATTAAATCATATGAGTTCAACTACAAAATAATGACATGTAGATTTTTACCCTTCTATTCCTAATATAGCTGAACTCTTTGATATATCAATCCAAGACCTGAAAATATTAAACAACAAACATAAGCTAAAAGCTCAAATGAGTAAGCCGTTCAAATTAGGGTATTTACTCATAAACACATGTTACGAGAAAATAAATAATAGCATACAATAACTGAGAATAACGAATAATATTTAAGCATACCACAAAATGCAGTTCTCTCGGAAACTCACTTGGTTTTGTCTCCATGACTGTAAATCCACACAACTTGATCAACTATACTAATATGCCTAATTCTATATGATAACATGCAATTCAAGTGCATCATACACAATATCAATCATATAAAACATCCACAATAATATGAAATGCAGATGCATGATGTTTAGCATTTGTATAGTGTATGTCCACACCAGATCTAATCCTGGTCTATTCAAGATGTCATCATGAACCATCCTCCCCATACAGGGCCATAAACAAGAGATTATTTTATGAGCACACTGTAGTTTTTGAGGCCTTCGAGCCAGTGGGCAAAATACCCGCGCCTTATTTTCAATCACCGAAGCGTATTCTGGGACATCACCTATGAACCCTCCCTTGTGGAGCATTAACAAAATACGATCTACTAATAGAATTTCACTCAGTCATTTGTCCAAAAAGACAAGAAATTGGTCTATTAGGGTATCAAACCCCTCAACCCAATCATAAAATAGTCCATCCAAGACTAATAAAACTCATGCATGTAATTCGTCATTTCAATACCCTCTCATACTATCAATTCCTCATCAAGGAATCATAGTGTCAAGTCAAACTCATTGAACTTAATCAAAGTCACAATGCTCTCATGTCGGTTCACTATTAATTCAATTTACACAACATAATATATTATGCTCACACACATCATATTCGTCAAGAAAACACATGAGACACATTCTCATTCTCTAAATTATCATATTTGTCATATATAAATATATCACACTTATGCATTAATAACCATTATAATTACATATAGGCATATATAGTGAGTATTCATCATTATCATTCATGTATTTGACTTAAGAACTAACATACAAATAACATATATCAAAGGACGGTAACCAATCATAATAGATACAATAAAAATATTAGTCATAATGGTCTAACTAACATATTTAGAATCAAATACTACATCTCATTACCAAGCATTAAGTAAAGGACACAGTCTGACAGGAAACAGTGTGGAAATCTGATTAAGTCTGAAAATGTTGACTTTTCACCTAAACATTTTTAGATACAAGGATATAGGATTTTCTCTACTAGACTTTTGGTATTTAATCAATATATAATATAACTATATTATATAAAATTCATGGGCCTCATTTATGGCCTAAAAGTGTCCCTACTCGGAAATCATGGTTGTGGATGAAATCCATAAAACAAAAATTTACTCGTGAACTGAAGAGTTGAATTTGTACTCAATTCGAATTAGGGTCTAAAAGGATTTTTATTGGACTCAAATGGGGGGTATTTCCTTATTTACAAGTAATATCTTAAGTTACTGAAATGATATTCAGATAAATAAGATGTTGTCTGAAGAACTACCTAGGCTTGGGAGCCTGTGCTATGAACCGGTGGGTACTCACTTACACTTCAGAGAGGTTCTGCAGACTATTCGGTATGCGAAGGGGTTTTGGCAAACCAACCAGAGTGTAATAACCCAAACCAAATCTAGGACTTAGGTGTGATTACCAAAACTTTAGGGGTTAATTTAAAATTTTATTAACTAACCATATAATTTGACTTTTGACTAATTGTGATTGGTGGGTTGTACAATTAGGAATCTAAGTGCAACACACACAATCATAACCTCTTAAGTTATAATTAATGGTTTAGATCTTGTAGGAGATTTCACACTCCAATTAATGGCTTAGATAAAAGACACTAATAGAAGCTTCTTTTATCACATAGGACTTAGAAACACACTAGAATTTAAGTTGAACTAGGAGAGCTTCGAAATTGATCTAATGGTTAAGAAACTAATACATCCCAATAGAGGGATATGATTAAACTTAACTTCTAATCCCAATAGAACTAGGAAGTTTGCTGAATTACTATAAATAAGCATCCTTGGTGTATTTCGAACATCACAATAATTCCTTGGAGCTAAGTAGAAGAGGAAGAAGGAGAGCAGACATGAATTCTCCACTCCAACTCAGCAACATCAAGGCAAGTTTTCGAATTTCACTTGTTTTATGGTTTAAGTAGAGTTTCAAGTTTGTTTTTCAATAGTAGGAAGTAAAGATTCAAAATTTATATTAGTTTTAAAAGTTTTTGAAACTCATTACTTACTAATTATTTACTTATGTTTTCTTAAGTATTTTATTGGGTTTTGTTTGGAATTTAATATTAAGGAAGGTTACTTAAGGAAGAAAATCGATTTGCATTGTAGAAAGATCAAAATTATGGAAACATTGCCCAGAACCTGCAGTTTGGCGAGTCGAGCAAGCGTCGAACCAGACCAGAAGAACACTTGGTGAGCCGAGAACACACCGGTCGTCCTTTTATGATGTTTGACTCCTTAGATTTCCCACCGAGCCAATACTCGACCAGCCGTGAGCACGCCGAGTGAAACAGGAGGATTTTTAGGTCCCTGGAAAACACACCGAGCGAATTATCGGCAAGCCGAGAATGTGCCGAACCTAATTTTGAGACCAAAATCCTGAAAGTCAAAATTTCATAAAGGAACCCTCGACGACCACTCAGTGCGCCGAAAAAAGCGTCAAGCACACACCGAAAGCACACCGACGACCCCAGGGTGCGTGGCAATCTGCCAAGTTGATTCAAATTGATTATAACTTTGTAAGCATGTGTATTTTGATCTCATTAGACCAATTCGGATGTTCGCTATGCTTGATTTTACATATTTCAGATACTCATACCTTATTTGGACTCTTTTGCATACTGGTTGAACCATGATATTTTGATATAATTGCTTTTATGTATTTTTAACATGTCCAACATGCTAGATAGGCTTATTACACATTGTACACATCAATTGCATGCTTAGTTAATGTGCACCCTATCACTTGCACTTCTTATGCCTTAAGACCATGGATTTAGTTTATAGGTCTACACCCTTAGCATGTAAATCCATACTTCTAGATTTTTAAGGACTTGAAGAGATCGTTGTGTCTGGAAATCACAGAAGGTAAGGAGACTTATGCATGATTATTATATTATGGAGTTGAGGAACTAGCTATCTCAATATACCTATGGATCCTAATGGACTATTTGGTCCTATGGACTATTTATTTAAAAGGAGTGTTCCTATTTCTTTCTTATGTATACAATTCCCTGTGGAACTTTCAATTGGAATTTCTTGGAATTATTGCTCATGATCACAAATAAGTGGGGGAAATTGTGCCCTCTAGGTCGAAGCCCCTTAGAACTATGATGCGCACATGGAATATCTTAACTTGAGAATGGCCCTATA